>JANIJG010008638.1:196055-324458 GCA_024611175.1 Megaceryle torquata
GGAAAGAAAGAAGAAAGGAAGCAAGGAAAGAAAGAAGAAAGGAAGCAAGGAAAGAAAGAAGAAAGGAAGCAAGGAAAGAAAGAAGAAAGGAAGCAAGGAAAAAGCAAAGCTTTTGTATGTTTTTCAACTATGGCTTTTGTACGTTTTACTACTATTTTCTAGTAGTGCCATTTTAGTCATTTAGTTTTGGAACAGTGTTACTTTTAGCTAACTTTCAGTTGCATTTTGTCAATAAAAATCAAAACAATTCTACTTTAAATAACAAGGAAATACACCTTTGGAAATTGACAGAAACATAGTTTTAGCACTAAGCAATGTTTCCTCTGAAAGTTTATCTATATATTTCAAAACAGTTTACAGAATGGCTATGGACATATACAGTTCCTCTGGAGTGATTTTCAATGGTGACTACAAAGAAAATCTCCAGTATTTAACCATTACCTCATTTTTTGTTTGTTTTTTTCAAAGTTTTCCAAATTCTGAAGTACATGTCTTTCTGGCCACTCCAATGGATTTGCCTCCATAAAAACAGATTCTGCAAGAAATATATGGTAAACAACCCTTAATAGAAATAAAGAATCTTATTCTTTAAAGTTATATATGTACATATGTGTGTTATAAAGACCTTTAGATATATATTCCTTTACATATATATATACACACATATATAAGAACAGAAATGTAAGAAAAATCTGCCTGGTGCTGTGATCGGAAATGTTTTCAGCATACTTTTTGTGTCAAAGCAAAGAAAGGAAATAGTTAACATGAGTATAATTTCAGTTTATGTAGAAAAAAAAAGCCTAAAAAGCTATTTTACTTTTCCATCTATTATTCCCTCCTTTGGGAAAAGACTCTCCAGTAAAAAAATTGATAACAGGTATGAAAATGCACTGAAAGAGAATAAGCAGTGTATTTTCTAAATAATAACACTTACCAGAAGTTGCAGGATATGACCTAGTTTTATTGGCAACCTTCTGTGGCACAGGTTTAGGAACACTAGTGTTGCACAGGTCCAAAAAAGATTCTCTTGTAAGTTCTAACAATTTTTTGAACTCCTCAGTAGAAATAACTGAAGGCTGCTTCATCGATTTTTTTCTATCTGTAAAGGGAAAGAAAAAAGGAAAGAAAAGCTACTGTACTTGCTAAGTAACAAAGAATAACTGAAGCCTGTTAAAAAAAAAAAGAGAACAAGAAAATCCCCACCACAAAACAGTAATAGAAGTTGACACTATGATACCATATCATGAGTGGTTTATTCCATAGACAAGTGAAAAATATTTAGCAGTGAGAATAGCTGAAATCGCATGTGAATCACCTTTTTGCAGTCCTTTAATTTCTGTGTATGTGCATTTCTTAATATATCAGCTTTGAATCTCCCCAAGACAAACATCTGGACTTGATGAACCTGAACATGAAAAGCTCCAGTCCACAGAGCCTCCTACCCACCTATTTTTACTGCTGTTATGGGACTGTGGTTCCAATATAACTGACAGACTGTTCCAGTCTCTTTGGTCCAAACATGAAGGGTCAGGTAATTCTGATATGACTTCGGATGACTAGCAAATCCCAACTGCTCTTATTTAGTCTTCATCCCAGTGGAAATGGGTGACCCACTCAAACTAAAAGACAAGCCCTAAAGCAGCCCCAAGCTCTGGGTTAAAGCAGACAGGAATTTGAGAATGACTGCAAGTTGGCAGGGCTGGGGGTGGAAGACAAGACTATTAGCAGAAATCTTATTTTCCTTAAGCTGGCATTCTGTTAATGATAATACACTTAAATTATCTTCACAGTATGCCATTTTCAATAATCTAGCCAATCTCTCAGAAGCATTTTTTGTTTTAATTGAGTCTCTTTTAGCAATGGACTTAGACAGAAAAAATCAGGACAGTCAAATATATTTCTCTGCAAAGTCATGAAAACCTACAGAGGATGACCTTTCAGTTATTATTATGAATGATGTATGGTGATAAATTTAACAAATCTCCAATGCATACTTCTCTGCTGTCTAAGACTTTTGCAAGAAAGAATCACATATTTTAAAAGAATAAAATTAAAACCCCCAAACAGAATTATTATCTTTGTAGAAGGCATATCCAGCAATAAGGTCTTTTGTGAGGAAAATAGGCATAAAAAAATACAAAGTGGAGAAAAAGTTATTACCGAAGAATCATTCCAAAGCTATGCTCAAACATTTAAGAGTGTTAGTGTAACAAACACCTATCAACTTGATTTTAAGTTTAACATTCTCTTTTCTTCACTATTTAAAAGTCATTATCTAGCATACAGTCACAGAAATAGTATAAGAAGTTTCTGTTTAAAGCTCCAATTTTTAATTCACAAAGTGATCACCTGTCCTTGGTTGTGTAAGTTGAGCCAGCACATTCAGTTTGAAATACAGACCTTTTTAGATACTACTTTGAGACCAAACAATGCTCTTCCTATAACTTACTGAGATATTCCTTCAAGGCAAAATCTTGGAGATGAGACAGTTTCTTTTCTCTCCATACAATCTCTTCTCCAGAAAAACGTGGCAGAGACTTGATAAAGTCAGCAATACAAAAGCCTGTACAGATTAGCAGAAATTTATTATTAAGATTCTCTCATAGGATTTTAGAGACACCACATCATTACTACTTAAAAGAAGACATAAACATAGCAGACATAAAATTTCATATTCAAAGGAGACAACCAGACTTTCAACTATGGCTAATCATTAAAAAGAAAAGGAAATTCATTACAATTGGACACCGGGGAGATAACTTGGAATAGACGTCTGACCAGTATTTTTGTATTTCTTTACAAAACCAATATAAATGTCAGTCATGTTAATTGCATTGTCCGTTAAAGATGGTAAAAAGATCCTAAGTTTGATACCAGGAAAGAAAAGTTTTCTCCCAACACACAGTCAAGGACTTTCAGTCTTCTGACACAGTACTAATGGAATTTTAATTAGGACAAATGGTAAGCAGTCAGTCATATCACACAGAGATTTATTTTGAGAATAGGAAATAAGCCGATAAGATGCAGGTCACTGTGCTCTTCTTCTTCATCAGTGTTACTGAGAGCAAATACACAAATTAGCAGAGTTACCTAGTATGTGGAGTTGTAACAGGACAACGACTCTGAGATAAATATCTACAGACATGCTTTTACCTAGTGGAGCAGCTATGAAACGAGTGCTAGCTCATATCCTAACCACTCTACAGTAATAAGGACATCTTCAAAGTAACTGAAGATATGATCATGAAATTCAACTTGCCAGCTGGCCTTGCGGGTTTTATTTTATATCACCAGTGAAATGGGATTGCCAAGAGAATTACCTAAATTTTAGGCATGGGGTGGTCAGTCTTTACACCAACAGTACCTACTTTTAAGTTTTTGTAAATCTGGTTTGGATTAAATTTTACCTGGATATCCCTGTACATCAAAACATTTACAACTAATCACAGGTATGAGAAATGACTGATTACAACTTTACGTCATGGATTTAAAAAACATGGTTGTAGTAAATTGTGTGAATAAATAAGCTCTCCTATTTCTTATAAATTAGAAAAAATATTGCTGAAAGAATATTGATCAAATAATATTCCTCCTTGTTTTCTCCCTTTTAACACAGACTGGAATGAATAAAAGGAACATATAAATGTTAGTAGCATTTGCCCGCATTCAGAAACTCTTAAATAAATAAGTAATAACTCTTACTTGACTCTGTTTCTTCTGCTTGTGTCTTCAGCTTTCCATTCAGTGCAGCAAGAGTGGCCATACCATTGATCTGGCTAGCAGAATGAATCAAGGTTGCTTTACATCCTCCAGAGCCATTGCCTTGTAGCAAGAAATAATATCGGCAAGATTCTCCTTTCAGTTCAATTTCTGGAACTTAAAAAAAACCATGAGAATCTTCCTGTGAATCAGCCTCAGGAAGAAAACAACTTTCAAAGAAGTTGACCATCAAACTTCTTTCATTTACTCTCTTCTGTTCTGTGAGAAATCTTACTAACACCTTTTTGGGAGATGCACCAACTATAGCTGGTATTTACCCCTTAAAACGCTACCAACTGAAGAGCAAACTAAACAAGCTACAGCAGCAAAGATGAGTGAGAACTTCCGTGACCGTAGCAAGGGCCAGATTTCTAAATGCAGGCTACAAAGTACATCTGGAAACTCCAACCACCAAACAAGAGAAGTTCTTTAATTGGTCATAGCAAAAGGCAAGATTTTAACTGGCAAATGTTATGTCTCTATCACAAAAGAAGAGTTGTGGAAACAGTGTGCTACATGGGTAATGATCAGAGAAGAGTTTGTTTAGTCAGGTAAAACCAGGCATTTTTGCATACATGGATTGAAATAATGGTGTTTACTGAAAGAACATATGTCTGTAGAAGAAAAATAAATACTGTACACACTCTTCCCAAGGAAGCTGCATTATTCATTAATAAGAGTTTCACTCACTGCTTTACACTTGTGCATAGCCTGGGTGAAAGATAAGCACATTCTATTTCAAACGATGGCATAGAGCATGCAGTTTTGAAAATAAATTAGTGTAGGATGATTAGTAACAGTGAAGGGCTGGGTTTTCTATCTTTCTACACAGAAAACATTTTATAGCACCTTGGTAGATATAGAAATTGAGTGAATGGATACTTCTTGATGTACTAAGTTTGAAAAGTCAAATCACTTAATTTCATAAGATACTTACAATAAATAACTCAAGAAGAACTTGATGGTTATTAATATTATAAAATTGTGTTAGTAACATATATGAAGTAGTCCAGTGTTTCTTGAAAATTTTAAGTTGGATGGGAGATCTCACTACCTCAATATATGAATGCAGGGAAAGAAGAACAAGAAAGGAAAAAAGATTCCAGACACATTTTCATTATTGTTCTGTTCCTCAATCACCACATCATTGGAAATATTTTCCTTTTCCAGTTTATTTTGGTATCTCAAAGCTGATTCCTCAAAGGAAAGCTTTTAATTCTCATTTTAATCTGAACTAATATTTGAGAACTACCAATGCAAAGAATTACACCTTCCTGAAGATTGAAGAGATTAAGGATTTGCAAATCATTAATATAGCCAGATTAGTGGTAGCCACCAAAAAATAAAGTTTACAACTAAACGAGCAAGTACATTTAAATGGCCACCTCTCTCCTCCTATTACAAATTTTGCTCAAGAGGCCTAATAGGAACCTGTTGTGTATTACTGATCATGTTATAGTTAGTAGTTGTACAAAACCCTTCCACTAGAGCACAGGCCAAAGAAGATCTTGCAGACACTGGGCATCTCGCACTCATTTGACTGCATCAGTAGTAGTATCTCTCCAATACAGTATAAGTGCTACTGCTGTGATCAGCTCTATAAACCACACCCTCTCTGCTCTACCATCCACAAACGTGCAGAGATCATTTTAAATCTATATACTGCCAGTACACACTTGACTGAATTCAGCTGCTTGCCCTGTTATATATAATATATTAGTTCTTCCTAATTCCTCTCATTTTTTTGCTTATCCCAAAAACTGAAAGAATATATATATTTGTCAGTAATCCTCATCGGCATGCTTGTTTACAAATGCTACCTTCAGTTATCTATAGAAGTCGTCATTGTTCTTTGGAATTTGCATGAATTATCTATGAGACACTCCATTAATAACAAAATCACGTAAGAAACGGAATCCTACATATTATCCTGTCCTAGGTAAGTACTTTAAGCACTGGGCTATCACCAAGCTCTTTTAGCCTGATGTTTTGAAGTCCCTACAAAGCTCACAGTCACTACTTGTACAGTGGCTCCACTTGCAGCGCATGTGCACCAGCCAACTGAGAGACTTCACCTGATCTTCATCTGCACTTATTCTGTTCTCTCACTTCCTGAATTAGATTTTCTAAGCACGGGCGCCCTGCGTACGAGGAGTTGGCTGCTATCAGTATAGCCCCATAAGAAGGAAGGGGCACATTGTCAATCACTAGTTAAGCACATTGGCTCTCAGGTGAATGGAGGCATCCAACATTTCCTGATGCTCTGTATTTTCCTGAGAAGAGGCTGAAATTAAGTGCAAGTGCACAGAAGAGCTTCTGGAAATGCTTAAGTGAGATGTAAAGCACCTAAGTGAACCACACTGGATTTCCATCTAGAGAAGCAAACCTCTTTGCTCATGGATTGTACAATCACCTTAAAAAGATGTGTGGAAGCTGTATCTTAGCTGGCAGATAGGACACAGAAACGGTTTAAAGGAGATGCATTGTTTCCCTAAAGCTTGCCATGCTATTATCTGCTCTCCTCTACAACAGGTCTGAACAGCTGAACTCACCTTCATCAAAACATTGTGTCAATGAAGATTACAATCCCTGACTTAATTTCATTGGAGAAAAAAGGGCATCCCAAACCATTGAAAACTCCCACCACATACAGATCTATACACATATAGATAAAACCACAACAAAATATACCTGGAGTCATCTTCCTTTTACCTACCAGTAATGACCTTGGGCTTTCTAGCCATATATTCCTTCCACTTCTTGGTACTCAGCTGGGCTGAGGAAGGGATCACTACACTGCTTACATTACATGGCAATGTAAATAAAGCTCCCACCTAAATAATGAGAGCAAATACAATACATGTAATATAACTGAAACCTGTTTTACATTTCATTCTTGAGCTACCGATTTGGCATTATTTCAAATGTACTTAACTGAGGAAAAACATATTTACATAACTCTTCTTGTCATTCACATCAATTGTAGTGGAACAGCATTTGAGGCAGAAGCTGTAAAAATTGTGCTTATTGAGACATCATTAATTGCTGAATTTCAATTTCCTACATAAAAGAGTATTTTTTACCTATTTGTTACCTGCCTTTAAATAATCTGCCTAAAAGCATTTCTGTAGAGTAGTATCCAAAATGAAAAGAGAACTCAAAGATACAGTTGGCTTCAGCAACTCTGCATTCCTTGGAAAAACATGTAATTTTTTTCCTTCCTATATATTATCCTTTTCAATTAATTAGATGCTGGACTACATTTATGCCTGTACATAAATTTTAGGCTTATAAGTATTAACAGAAAAAAATGCATAAGTACTTGAATACTTGAAATTTACCAATACAATACTATTCCAAAAGATATTTGGTACAGTATTAGAAAAAGGACTTCTTTCTTTCCTGCCTAAGAAAAATGGAGATTGGAGTGGCTGAAGAAGAACCGCACAGCCTGATAATGAAATACAATCTCCACAGTTAATAAAGAACAAAAGTTATTCATTATAACTGTATCAGCATTTTCACTTTGCAGGCTCTGTTTTGATTGACACAGATTTATTTTATAAACACAAAACCACCTGTCCTAAACAAGCAAATAACCTTAAACATTCAGGAAAAACATACTCTAACTAATACTGTGGCTATGACTAATCATACTATCGTTCCAAGATAGGCTTGCAAATGTTTCAGGAACTCTTTTTATCTTTTTACAGAATCATAATGGAAAAGCTGTATATGCACATGCAGAATAAAAAAGCTTACTAGTTCAGACTAGCTAGACACATTTTATAGGCTGCACACATGCCTGCATATTGCTAAAAACAGTAGTTCAATTACAATAGCATGGAAGTTATCTGTCAGGATAGGATTAAATGTTACAATATGTTTTAGGAGATTGAAACTTAGCTAAAGAGAAAAACATTCAGTGGTCTTACAAATTGTATAGTATGCACTTCTAAAAGCTAAATTGCTTTAGAACTAAATAGTGAGGGAGCTTACACAGAGACTAGGTTTAAAAATATTATTTTTGTATCTTTTATGAGCAATATATATATATATATCTATATATATCTTCATTCTTCTGCTATACTTAAATACAAAGAAGTTTTTACCTTCCCAGAGAGAGAAGAAATCTGGTCCAAAAGCAGCACAGATGTCTCCCTGATACTCTTTCTTGCCAGGCTCCTGAACAGAAGTTTAAGGAAGCTCATCTTCACAAAGAACTGTATGCATCTCTATTCTACAAATCGTGTTATCATCGTATTTCCAATAGGGATTGGAAGTGCCTAGTATTTGATACTCTGGTACCACAAATTATTAAAAAACTCATCTTTCTAGGCAAAGTGGTATGCTTGGAAATGTTGTATGATGAAATACACCACTGATATCTTTAATCCAAGCAGGCATGAACAGTTATTTGAAGATTCAAAATCCTGTCAGGCTTATATGGCCTAAGCTCCTGTTACACCAAGACTAGGACCAAAAAAGAACTTAAATTTAAAACCAACAGGAATACACTTTGAGATCTCTGCAGCATACACAAGAGAAAACTTCTCTGCTATACTTTACCACAGATTTTACACCTAGACAATAAAAACAATTTGTAGAAAAATATTTCTATATTGTGAAGCATACTATATACACTAATGAGTGAGATATGGGGTTTTTTTAAAACTTAAACAGCAGTAAGTATTTCTCTTTTCTTTCCCCACAAGTAGCATACACATCAGTACACAAAGTATGTGTGCAATAATAGAGAAAATAGCTGATTATTGTTACTGTAATTTAAATTTCAACATTAAAAAAAAATCCAGTTGTAAAGAAACACTATGAACTTTGGCAGGCTAGAATGGCATGAGCCCTTGTCAATCCTCTTGTGTTGCTTGCATGGGTAGATCCTGATTGTTTTCTTTCTGTTATAGATCATTATCAGTAGTAGTTTAGATCTTTAAAGAAGGATACAGCTCAAATTCCAGATCAGATATAAAAAAGGAAGGTAGATCTGAGAGCACCACCATCTGTAAAAATTCTAGCGTACAACCATAGTAATGGAAAACCTGAAAAGACAAAGTTTTTTAAAAAAAAATCTCTAACACTACATATGATATTATCACAGTAGAACTTCCTTGTGTTTTGCTGAAGGCATTTGCCTTGCAAGTCCATCTGAAAGAGGCATAAAGGAATATAAAGAGAAAAACATTTCATGTCATATTAATCATAATTATATAAAAATAAGGAAGGTATTTAACTCTGATTAATAAACCTTACATTCTAGAATATCAACCATGTGCATCAAATGGGTTTTAACACTTATTCAAGCTTAAAGAAAAATAAGATCTACCAGGAAGAGATGAACACAATCTAAAATGTACATATTTTAACAGTTAAAGCAATAGTCTCTTAACTGAAAACAGTTTTCATAAACAATCATTTTTGTTTTCATCAACAAATACGAATCTGGAGTTTCCATGAAATATCTAATTCCAGTGTAAAGCATAAAACTGCAATAGTAATTAAGAAGAAAACCACAAACCCAAACTTTTAACATGAATTAAAAGAGGTTAGATAGAGAATTCACAAATAAATTACATGTTTTGAGTGTTAAGATTAAACAAAGTCTCAGTTTCTACTTGGAAAAAAAAATAGTCTCACATTAAGAACAAAAAGATGACATTTTAAGGACCTACTTCAAGAACACACATGAACAAAAGTATTCCTCAATCTTATGCAATCATTACTTTTTAAAAAATATTCAATTCTGACTAAAGTCTCCTCAATTACTAATTTTCTCAGGAAAGTAAACCAGATGAATACCAGTGGCTTAAAAAAAAAAAAGATCAAGAGTACTTGCCTCTGGCAAAGCATCAGTATTCCTCGATTGTTGCTCTTTTTTAACAGCAAAGCAAGGACTTAAATGTGAAGTGCTGAATGTCTTTGCTGAAGTGCTCTTCATACAAAATTCTGGAAATTTAACTTCTGATACAAACTGGGGGGGGGGAAGACAATAGATGTGTCAAAAAAGAGAGAAAAAAAAAAAAATTACTCTTCAGCCAGTTCCATGCATTACTACTTTAAACAATTACTATTAGACATAGCTCCAGAAGATCTGTAAGACTAGGTAAAAATTTTAGACTTAACCAACTGCTATATCCAAAACCTTAATACTGAAAATGTAAACAACGTCTTTCACAATCACAAAGCTATCAGTCTGCTTAAAAAAAAAAAAAAATTTTTAGAAATTAGAATTTAGAAATTAAATTTAGAATTAGAAAAATTAGAAATGTGCTCACAACAATGACTTACAGAGTGACACAATAATGATTTGTGATGCATACAAACCAATTTAATTATGAACAAGAAGTTCTAAGGCAAATATTTCAGAGGAGAGCACCTGTATTTCTGAAATTCAAATCTTGATGTCTTGATTTCATTTATCCTTTCACCATGTTAAAAAGCAAGTTGTTCCTCAAACCACCCCAATACATTGAACATTACCTCTTTGAATGACACTGTCAAAACTTGGCTTGAAGTGTACAATATGTACAATGCATGCTTTAAATGATGTACAAAGATGCTTTAAAAAATAACCATAGCTGAAAAAAGTTATTTTACCTTTTTTTCCCATATCTGAATCTTTCCTCTCCACAGCTCTTTTACATCAATGACATTCATGGCATGATCTGAAGATACAAAGTCTGCTGATAGATAGTCTGCAATCTTTTGCCAGCTACAGTAAAAATAAGGAAGAATTAATCTTAACGAATTAGTGTTACAAATTAACATGCAATGCAATTTCACTGAATTTACTTCTTATTTTTAGCACTGAATAGTCTTGTGTATATTAAGACAGACACACACAGCTTTATATTCCACAAAGTAAAAAAATAATATAAAATTGCTGGTTCTGGCTCTGCAAAGGAAATTGATCATAAGCTCCATGAACATGACAGAACTTTGTCAGACATCAAGTAAGATAAGCAATGGCAAGCTGCAGGCATAACATAGTAAGGTTGAGTACTGGAAGCTGGAGCAAAGCCAGGTAGCTGTCAGTGGGGCTATCACTGGCCCATCTGGATGGCTTGCAGTTAGCCTTAATAAGTAGGGAAATGACTGCAGTGCAAATATTATGGAAATTCAACATAATCCGAGAAGGAGAACAGTGTCTGTGGGTCCTACTGCCAGTCTGCCTTCCAAAAGAAATTATCAGCAACAACAGAACGGAAAGAAAAAGCAAGACAACTTTCATCAGAGAGACTGTACACCCAAATGGCATCATTTTACATACAAGATGGGGGGGGGGGGAATAAAATCACTCAAAAGCTGTCTGCAGAGGAAGGTATCAATGAGCACTGAGATCAAGGGCTCATGGAAGTCACTGTAATTAATTTATCTGCCTCCATATATCTTGGGAAGAACTATATAATAGGTTTATGGTTTAATGCTTATCAAGAATTGAGTATTCAGCTTTTTAAGTTTAAACAGTTTCATTAATTTAGGATTAAGTTTAGCCATATATTCTATGAAGCAAACTTGAATCTTTTGGGCATGGATGGGAAGTGGAGACCTTGCCATACTTGAATGGCTATTCAATATGTCCTGGGGAAAAATTGTGGTTTATATTGACCATGGCCTACCTATGTCAATTAAAGGAGGACAGAAAGGAAATTAATTAAGTTGATTTAATAGTTTTAGAATCTTCAGAAGTACAGAATACAGAAGTAATTGAGCATTTATACTTCATTTTCAAAAGGGACAAATCAGACACACTTTTTTTCCTCACTGAAATGTAACAACCAAAGGTAATGTAACAACCAAAAGTAATGTAACAACCAAAACAACTAAAAAAGTAAAACCAGTAGAGTTATGTATTCACAAAGACTGGAAAACTACAATCAATACAAGTTACTATGTAGCACAGTACAACTTCAAAACATCATACACACACTGAAGCCACCAGTGATGGAAAGGAAACATAAAATATTGTAGCTTCTGCTCTCACAGAAACAGGAACTTAAGAGAAATTGGTTTTTTGCTGCCTCTCCGTTAGGACATGAATTTACAATAAATCAACAAGAGTAATTCTTCTCCTCAAACAATAATAGAAGACGAACCCATGCATTTTCAAAGTATACATGTAACGAACTCAAGAAGGTGGTTTTATTTCAAACCTCTAACATATACTTACACAAAAAAAGAGGGACCTTTATATAGAGCAAAAATAAATGGCATACCCTTTAGAGTCATTTGCTGCAATGGTGATTTGTGCAGAGTGCCATTCCCTCAGGTGTTTCAGGGCACCAATAGCAGGTAAGCAGTCTTTTAACTTGGGTCCATCTCGTTCAGCAGCCTGCAGTATTACATCAACCATTGCTCTGCCTATAAAACCAATTATATATGACTCAAAGTACCATTATTCAGTAAATGATTCATTTAAACATAGAAAAGTACTGATTATCACTGCACTAAAATAGACTTAAAGATCAACTTCAGGAAACTTCATCAAGATTTAAGACACTTTTCGTGCATTTTAGCTCATCTCTTGCTGCTCTTCTTAGATTAACCCAAAGTATTTTGCCATTTGCTCAGTTACATCATTTGCGTACAGCGCTGAGTGAAAGAGGTGTTTGACAGATCAGAGTTGTCTTCTGTAAAACTATGCTATGGCATTTTCCTTCTTTTAACAACTCTGAACTGCTATTTCTCATTCTTTCTAGATTCAATTCCGTTATTATCCCAAATCAACTACTGCAGCATTATGTAATCTTAACATGCAAGGTGATATGTAGCTCTAGTTTATAAAACCTGAATCCAGTAGTTCTGATCTTTGTTCCCAGCTTCTTTCCTCGCACCCACAAGCAATCAGTTGGGAAATCAGATGAAAGATGTTTTTCATAAAGACTTCTGTGGTTGCATGTCAAGTTTCATACTGCTTACTGTCTATTATTACTTTGGTGATGTTTCTGACTGAAAAATTAATTCTATAAATAGCTACCTTAAACTCTACTGAAATACAGCCTTCCAAAGACACAAGCAGCAAACTACTCTGTAAGCTGATGTGCAATGCCTATCATGTTCAAGTTCCTTGAACTACTTGCAAGAGCTGCATACAATTCAACTAACAAACTAATATTCACTGAATTTTTCCATTTCACTATGATTTTACCAGCTAAGTTTTAAAAGTAATAACTAACAAGATAAACTCAAATGAGATTGCTTTTTTTAAGAGAGATTACCTGGGGCAGGCAGTTTATCAGCTAACTGATGTAGACTTTCTGCAGCTTCATCATAGATACTGAAAATGAAGAGCAACAGGGTTGGAAACGAAATATAAACAAAGTAATTACAAACTAATGTAGTCATTTAGAACTAATAAATACTACCTGATGTAGCATCTTATAGCTTTAAAATTCTGCAAAGATACCTAGGCAAAGAGATATACTTTTATCCCCTTTTCTAGGCTAAATTACTTCAAAACAATCTGCAGTATAAGTGGAAGCAGGATTCAATGCAGATTAGCAAGAAACTTCTTTTTGTATATATAACCATCAGCTGTTAGGAAACTGTTCAGTTATTCTATAAAAATCATCTGTAGCTAAAAAAAAAAAAAGCTATGTTAAACAGCATTCTCTGTAGGAGTAAGGGATAGTTAATTGGTGCTTTATTAATAGCTTTTACTTGCTAAATTTTCTTGATTCCCTTGGTTCATTACAATTAAATGTCAGATTCTTTCAATAAAAATAATATTATGCATACTCAGTCATAGACAGTGACTCTCTACTGTTATTGTCATCTTCCTCAAAATTTTGTACGGCTCCCAGGCATTCATCAATACTTGTTTGGATAGAGTCTTCATTTTTCTGTGTGTCAAAATTTATTTCCTCCCAGTCAGAACTGCAGAACTAATGAAGCAAAAAGAATTAATTAAGCAAAAAGAATTTTGAACATCACAGATTTATCTTGCACTAGAGACACACAGACAGCTGAGTAACTTATATTCTAAAAAAAACCCAACCCTATCTTACCTGATAATAACCACATACAACATGACTCGCAAAATACCATTTCTTTACACCTGGAATACCAGCCACTGAACATGCTGCAAAGAGACAGAACATTCATTTAAAATAGTCCATCCACTGCAGTCTATTCTTTCTATTATAACAAACATATCTTTTGAAAGACTCTATATGTGCCACAATGTTCTACTTCCCTTTGGCATTAAAAGGTTCTAAACGTGTTAAGGTGTAAGTGTGTGTCTTGGCAAGTGTCTAATACTGATCCTTTGACTTAATAAGCAAGAACTTTGACCTCTTCTCCATTCTGTAAAATATTGCTCTCCATTTGCAGAAGTTGTATCATACCTGAACTAAACCACAGCTTTAATAAACATGGTTTAAGAAGTTCAAAAAATGAGATGTGCTCTCAATATTTATATGCAATAAAAAAAGCACAGAAGTTGAGAATTGCTTAATATTCCCATCTTCATGAATTTTAACAGCTTATAGTGCTTTCCCCATATGAATCACAACTGTATTACAGTTGCAATAAGACAATTCTTAACAGCTCAACACTAGATAACCAAACCAAATAAAGAACTAAGAAAGCATTTTTTAACAACAAAACAAAAAACAACAACCAAAAAAACCTCTAACTCCTATAGCCCCTAAGTGTACTATTATATATCAAGGACAGAAATATTGTAAGGGGCCTCAGGCAGGATATTAGCTTCTACAGCTGTGATTGGCACATCCTGGAGGAGGAAAATGTTGTATGGGGCCTCAGATAAGAGCACAAGGACAGCTCAGCTGTGGCTGGCATCCTGGAGGAGTGCAGAGATTGGCAGACACCAGTTAAGAAGGATTCTACAACGAGAGAGCTGGGCTAAGATGTGACCTTATGTGGAAGGAAGTCTCAAAGTTCATGGAAAGGACGATAAGAGACATCCACCCCACTTCAACAACCACTAGGGACCAAGAGAGACCACTAAAGAACCCCAGAGAAGCCCCCTGGAGATCCAGGCTGCATGTCTAATAACTCTGTGTATAGGATAATTAGTTCCTGGTAATAGAATAAATATGTATAATCTTTCTGGGAAAACTAATGCCTACGTATGTAAAGGGGGGTACAAGCACAGACGGGTGCCAGGTAGGGTATGCAGAATAGGTGGAACTATCTCATGTGCAGCCAGAGCCACAATAAAGAAACGTCTGCTTTCTAATGCTAAATTGAATGTTAGAGAGTTCTTAATTTACCAGAGTTTTGGTAACAGTACTAAAGCAGATCTTCAGAAACCTATTACAAAATGATAAAAATATTTAATTATTCATGAATATGGCTCTAAATTGATACCTGACAGACAAATATTACTTCCACAGAAAAAAATTAGAAGGCATTACAGGAGTAATGAAAATATCAAGTTGTCCACTGACATGAGAAGCAAGACTTTTCCTACTCTTCCTTGCTAAACTGCATTGAAATTTGTTAACCTTTCAAAACAATCCTCTTTCATTTCTTGGGCCCATTCTATTAAATTGCCTCCTAACACCTCAGCTGCTGGAATGACATCAGTTCTCCAAAGAAAGAGAAGTTGCAGGAGCAGTCCTACCTGAAGGTTTGGGCACACTGCAGAACCCGGGTTTCCCTAAGTTTCTGACTTGTTTCACCTAAATCATAAAATGTGACTATGCCAATTCCTTGATAAAATTTGCCCTACCTTACTGTACATGACCGGATTTACCTGGGAATGCGCTCACAGCCGCGTTTCTAGATGACATACAGCTTTCCTTCAGTGAATGATACACAGTTGCAGCAGTCCCAACTGTAGGGGGAAAAAAACATCAGACAACACAACAAAGCTTTTTCTTAAAACAACTGACTTGCAAAAGTTAAGCAGTGTTTGCTTGCAAATACAGTATAAAATTCAGTTTCATATTAGAAGCTTAGGTATTTTTTTTTTAAAAAGTATCAACTGCAGATTTACAGGAGTTTAAGAAGATAAATTTTGTAAAGTACTCCATTAAAGGTAATGTGCGTCTGAGAAACGCTCTGCCGAGCGACATACAGCGTCGCCACAAACCCCGTTTCTGAAGGTTTAAATCGCGGGGGTGGATTTAACGAGGCAGGAATCCCCAGAAGCCTGCCTGGGCGCAGATCCTATCCTCGACCAGCGGCTGTAAGACAAGCTCGAAGGCCCCACGGCAGGCAGTTCCCCCCGCGGCGCGGTCTCCAGCCCCCGGACACCGTTCCCCCGCGGCGGTACCTGCTGTGGGGCCGCCAGCCGCAGCACCCTCACCCCTGCGCTCGCCCCAGATCAGGAGCAGGACGTAGCGGTCCATGACCGGGAAGGGAACGGGCTGGACGCGCCACCGCTCCGAACGGCCCGCGCTGACGGCCTAGCACCGCCCCTCGCAGGGCAGCGCTTCCGCTTCCCGCCGGTGCAGCGGCCAAGGGGCTCCGCTCTGCTTCTCTTCCCCTCAGCCGCGGCGAGCGGCCATGGCCAGTTATACTAAAGCGGCCCAGGTGAGTGCAGTCCTCTACTCCTCGGATCAGGCTGCGCTGGGGTGGCTGCGGACTCTGAGGGTACTCGGCGGCGTTGCCCCGGTGGCTGCCGTGGCGCAAAGAGCGGCCGGGAGACAGCGGGAGGGCGCTGGGACGAGAGGCGGTAGGTCCGGGCCGTGCACATAGCAGAGCTGGGGCGACGGGCGGCCTCTTTTCCTCTCGTCGTGGAGAGGCCCGGCGCTCCCTTGTCCGCCCTGAGGGGCCCGCTGGCGGGAACCGGTAGCGTGTGGTTGTCTGAGGGCCGGGGCTCGCTGCTGCAGGCGGCTCAGGCTGCTCCTGCTCCTGGAGCTGTGTGGGGGGCAGTTCTGCCCTTCCCTGGGAGGGAAAGAGGCGTTGGGCACTCGGCAGCCTACAGCGGTTTTACAGTTCAGTTGGCAATAAGGGAAGCTTGCAGGACGAGATCTTCATTTGAGAAACAAAATCTTCTGAGCCGGTAACTTTTCTAAATAGAAAAGCTATATTGGACTGCGGTAGCATGTTCTTGAATCACGTTAAGTACGACCTCTCTTTCTCTTTAGCAATGGGCTACTTTTGCCAGAGCTTGGTATCTCCTTGATGCGAAGATGCAGCCACCAGGAAAAATAGCAGCTGCCACTGTAATCAGACTGGAAGGCAGGCACAAACCTATTTATCATGCGCTAAGTGAGTACTGCAGTAGATAAAAACAAATTTTCTTTCCTTCACTTGTATTTTAATTCTGATATCAAGTTTTAAAATCAAGCCTGACATATAAGGTTATATTTTTCAACTGTTTGTGAAGTATATATGTCTTTATTTTCCTTCTGATCTTTTTCCATTCTACCCCTGTACAACCTTGTGTTGTCTTTACCAAGCTGTATAAAGCTCATTATGAATTCATAATTTATTTTCAGTAGGTGAATTACAGTACGTTGTACTTTAAAAAAAATAATCGTTGGAATGTTAGAAGCATTGCTTCTAAATGTAACAATTTCATTCACAGTGCATGTAAAACAACACTGGCATGATTCTTGTTTAGGTTTTTCTGAACGCTACCTTTCATAGTCTTGGTGTGGTTCTTTGTTCTGAATAAGATGCAGAGAAGTCCTGCCTTCATGAGGTAACAGGTGCACACTGAAGCACAGGAGGTTTCCCCTAAATGTTAGGAAGCAGGGTTTTTGGTTTTGTTTTTTTGCTGTGGGGGTGACTGGATGTAGTTGCTGACAAGGACTCCATCCTTTGAAGATAGTCAAAACCTGGTCCTGCTTCAAGCTGAAGGATTGGACAACATGACCTTTAGAGGTCCCTTCCAGCCTCAGAGCCTGTTTGATTCTTAAAAGCGAGACAATAATTGTTGAAAAGTATTTTCAAATGAAAAAATAATTTTGCTTTTCTGCAAATTACAAGATTCAGCAGTAAAGATGTTTCTCTGGTCTTGTTCATTACTTGTAATACCACAGTGCCCATCTTGCCGAGATAAGCATTTCATAGATAATACAAAGGTGATCCTCTGTATCGAGGGCACTCATGCAAATTTTTCAAGAGACATTACTGAAACATAAAGGAAGTATTAAACTTTACTCATATGTGTAGACTGTACATACCAGAATTATAACTGTTCTGTTTTTCATAATAGAAGATCCTATTTGTTGTAGTGTTTTAAAGATGTTTCAAATGAGAGTTCTGCTGTTGCAAATTATCTTGTATCCACAAGATGTCACTGGAGACTTAAAACTGAAAAATAAAGCAAACACTAATAGGAAATGTTTTTGGTTGTCCCATGAAAAAGGGCTTTGATACTTCTTCATCCATGAAGGTATAAAATCCTAGAAGGTCACTTCAAGACTGAATTTAGTTTGCTTTAAAATCTTGTGTAAATCAGTTCCAAAGGCATTACACCTGAGATTGACATTGTTAGGCTACTACTGCTGGAGACATCTGATATTTTGAGAGCAAAGAATGCATGAATTTGTGGTTGGTGTACTAAGTGCACTCTTTTTTTTGTCTTGAACTAACAAGAAATATTTCAGTGTCTGTGAGACAGCAGTTCCTTAGAATAACATTGTGGGTATGTTTTTGTTGTTGCTTTTAATTTGGTATCCAGATATCCTTCCATAAAATATTTTTTTTATTTCTTGTGCAGAAAAGTATCTGCAGCTGAATTTAAGCTGTGGTTAGGGAAGAAATGAATTTTTTTTCTGTTTGTTTATTTATTTTCTGGTTTAGGGGTAACATTCCTTATTCTCTGAAGTCTCATATTTTAGATGCTCTCCAACCATATGCCTTAAATAACGATGTACAACTTGTTCAGGAGGTTTGAATCTGGTTCTTTAGGTTTCTTCTTTGCTTCTCCTTCTCTCTACCCTCATCCCCTTGTGTACTATCATTATGACCAGCTTCGCAATACAGAAACAAAAATAGCGGGCCAGATTTTTTTAAATATTGGGTGATCCAACTCCTTGTGTTGACTTGTCAGCAGATGCAGGTGAGCCACTTCTGTTGCTTGGGTAGGATTTGCTGCTGTTCTCTGCATCCTCAAAGGAGGACATGAGGCTGGATGGAAATGTCTTGCAAACCCCATCTGTTACTCTATAGCAATGTAAGTTTATAATGACTAGAAGCAGCACCTAAGACTTGTCTCCTAATGAAAGGTTTGACAAGTAGTTTGTCAGTCTTGTAAGCTAACAGTTGACAGTATAATGCCTAAATTTAATTACCATTTAGTCCTTAAATTTAAATGTAGGAGGAAAAATGCATGCACCTGAAGCATGTGTTTTTACTGTCTGATAGGATTTACTGAAGTTATAAAAATGCAAAGATATAGAATGGATTTACCATGGCAGCTTAGTTTTATCTGAAGAGGTACAATGTATATTCTGTATGGAACAGGTTGCATATACCATGAAATTTCAAAGGTGGAGTTAGCTATCCGTAAATTCCATTCTACTTTGAAAAGAATGTGTACAGTCATTATTCAGGTGGAGTGTAAGTATCCTAGTTAGTTTTTCTTCTGGCTCTTAAGTTATTTGTAATTGATCTATTTGTGTATGGATTGTTAATTCAGTGTTATGCAAGCAGAGAACTGTTGGCAAAAATTATTTTAGATGAGCTTGTTCTGTCTTCCCCCAAAAAACAGCAAACCAGCCAACAAAGGCACAAAATCCAGTGTCATTTGCCTGACAAGTATTTTGATATACAGTGTTTCTAGAACTGATCTGTCAGTAGTGAAAGGCTGCATCGATGAAGATGTTTAAATTGTGCTTGCACTTCAGCTGTAGTTGAATTAGAACACTAAAAGAAAACAAGATTTAAAAATGGTAGAAAACTTAAAATAGGGTCTGAAACTTGCATTGGTTAATTATATGCTTCTATAAAAATGCATGCACAATTTAAGTCCTCCTTAGTGCAGCTGCTTTGTTACCTCCTTAAAAATGGTTTAGTCAAATGAGCCTGTTGAATTACTTATGGTGTTCCGACGTGGTAATACACGAGAGGGAACTTTGGACAAATTATTTTCCAATGGATTGAATGGGGGATTATAACATATGCAGCTGATCATAATGGTTACTTCTGAAATGAAAAATTACATACTTTTTGATATTCATATTTCGGAGATAGCATGGGTTTTATTAGCCCTTTATTAGTTAATAAGTTATGTTAAAGTAACTGTTTCTGGCAAAGTATTGGTGATAGCTTGTAGACTTTGCACTTGGAACTTTTGATGTGAATGCTGCTGATGTAACACCAAACATCTGTATGTGCTCTAACAGTCCCTCTGCTTGACTGATGAAAACATGTTCTTTTTTCCCCCAACAGAACTGTTTTAATTTTTCTGTGGGGCTCTTCTCCCCTCTCTTTCTCCCCCTGTTCCCTTTTTGTTTCTTTTATATATAAACTCCAGTCTGTAATTATTTAATAGAATTATTTGACTTATCCAAAATATTCAGTCCTCTAGTAAACATTGGAACTGGTTTTGTGAGAGAACTAAAATTAAAGCAATACTTAAGATTGTTGTTTAGGACTAACTTTTTTTCTTTTTTAATTCAGGGGTTTTTTAGGTGCATATGCACCTAAAATGTTTTGAATAAAATAATACACTTGCCTCTAAGCCAGATTTCCAGATCTTAGTTGAATATTTGCAAATAATTATCTAGTCTGTTGATGTTTTACCTTCTCACCTGCTTCCTAACCTGACAGAACTAATAAAAATAGTAATTAAGGTTGGTATTTAAGTGCAGATTTGGATGGTGTGACTCAAAAAGCTCGGATCTTTAAATCTGAGCTTTACGACATCTGTATTTGCATGCTACTACATATGTATCACACACATTACAGTTGTTTAGTTGATTTGCCCCTATGATTTTTCTTAATATTTTCTACAAATTTCTACCTTATAGATGACTGCGGAGATCATGTTGTTATAATAAATACAAGGCATATTGCCTTTTCTGGTAATAAATGGGAGCAGAAAGTATATTCTTCACATACTGGGTAAGCTTTATAATAAATATTCAAATGAGCTAGTGGTAAATTTAATGTCATATTTTCTTAATAGTTGAAGTGGTTTTTTAGCATATTGATTCAAGAGGGAATTCCAGCTTACATTTCTACTTATGTTTGCATGTGTTACAATGTTTAAAATGATACAAAACTTTTTTTTGTTTTCTTCCTGCTGTGTATGTTGTTAGGGAAGTACTTAATTGGTCTGACTACTTTTGAGTTAGATTAAGTTAATAGATTGGAGAGACAGGTTGTTTTGTTTGACCCTGCTGATCAGGACTGGTCATTATTGGCACTGTACTTTTTAAATGTATACAGTTGTTAACTTCAATTGCTTTATCCTACCAATACCTATTTATCTAACTATAAATTAAAAAAAAAAAAAAAATTTGGAAAAACTAGTAAGAAATGAGATGCTTTTAAGATGCGGTGATACATTGTATTATTCTGGCAGACATAACTTGATTACAGGTAGAAGTGCAATTATCAATAACAGATGATATGGCAGTGATCAGGTCAGTCAAAGAAGAACAGTTGCTCCTATTTTAGGCAGTGACAACACTAGATAATAATCTTCAAGTGTTAAAATGTATCAAGTCAGGAGATTGGAACAGGCTGCCCAAAGACATTGTGGAGTCTTTTTCTCTAGAGACTTTCAAAATCCCTCTGCTAAGTTCCTGTGTGGCCTGCCCTGGGTGATCCTGCTCTAGCAGGGGCAGTTGGACTCAATCTCCAGAGGTCCCTTCCAACCCCTAACATTTTATGATTAATAAACTGCACTGAGAAAGCTGATCTTGCAAGCACTGACATTTCAATCCCAAAATTCCATTACTAAATTGCTGAGAAGCTCTTGTTCACATAAGAGTTGATGGAAATTAATGTGCTTTATTTTACTCCCCTCACCCCTATCACTTAAAAATTTTCACTAAAAACTTCTGTGTAAGTTAAAGCACTTGCCTAAGTAGCTATGTCGGTTTTGAGTAAATAAAAAAATTCTACAATTAAAACAAATCCTTAAATCTGTGCAGCTCCCTATGTGAACATGTTTTAATGATAATGGGTTTATTTTCATTTCACTTAAGTTGATACCTAATAATGTAAATAAATCCGAATGAAACCTGGCTTTACCCTACATCTGTGATATTTTTTGCACTGCTCTATCATTCATCTGAAGTATATGCCTTAGGAGTTAGTGCAATCTCACTATATCATATAGGCATTAAAAAGATGGATGCATTGCAGTAAAAGTAAGATTTTATTACTGTAGAGACACCAAATCATGGTAAGGTTTATTTAAAATAGTAAGAAAATAATAAATACTGTTCCAAATGGTTTTCTTGTATGTCAGCCACAGACTTGTGAGCCTTGATCATCTTCAAATATTTCCAAGTTTTGCATATCTTACTCCCATTGTATTGCAGAGTGACTGTGTATGTAATAAGCAGTTGTATATCCATCTCCTTGAGAAACACAAACTTACTAATAGTCAAGTAAATCAATAAGGAAGTGCAAATGACATTAAACTTAGATACTTCAGGATAAAAAAATCTTTCCAATGCAATATCATTGCTGTCCTCATGAGAGCAGCTTCCTTTTTTGAAGGCTCATAATACCATTACGCTGTTGTTCAAGATGTAGTGGTATTTGTGTTAATGTTGTGCTTGAGCATATAACGTTAAGCCTGTTTGTCTGTTTTTCTAGCTATCCTGGTGGTTTCAAACAAGTGACAGCAACTCAGCTCCATTTGAAGGATCCAACTGCTGTAAGTGTTTCCCCTTCTTCCCTTTCATTTGTAAAGCTGATTTGTTTTCGATTAATTAGTTCCCTTAAACAAAAGGGATCAGTTACCTGCGTATCTAAAGCTAAATTACAGACATTCTGCTCTCTTCTCTTAGAAGCTTGGCTTGTGACAGCGTTTATGTAAACAGCATGTTTTGTGGGTTACATTGTAGTTTGTGCATTTTTGTGATTCTTCCATGCTGTCCAAATGAGCAAATCAAGTTCATTTGCTCATTTTTGACTGATTCCCTTCCTTTTCATTTCAGAGGTCTGACCTTTCTCATAAGAGAATTGCCTCAAGTTAGACTTAGCTAAGCTGTACTTCAGCTTAACCACCCTACTACTTTTTTAAGAGACAGCAAGAATAATGCTAATCTTAAAAAATGTTAAAAAGTACACCTGCCTCTTTGTCCCAGTAAAATTTAACTGTGGGTTTTTATTAAAGGATTATTTTTTTTTATCTTTTATATAATGCTTTGTGTTCATGGACTGTGAAAGAATTGGAAGTGATGATTACATTGAACATAAGCCTCTTTACTAAATGTCTGTACTAGGCTATTAGAAGTTCTGAATGTCACTGTTGATGTGTTTATTACTGGTTTAAAAAAAAAAGTAGGGTGCTAGATAAAAATATTTTTGGATGTTGAGTTACACAGTTATGAAATTACTTTTACTACGGTTTTGAATGGTCAGCAATGGAGGATTAAATTCTTTCAGTACAGAACATAATATGTGGTCCACAGAAATTAACAGATATCTGTTTATTTTTTACTTTGAAATGCTTTGCTTTGGTCACCTTATATACAAGATATAAAAATGCTTCTTCCTTTTCCTAGACAAATTTTATCTGCTGTAAAATTCTTGGGTTTTTAATGATTTTTTTTTTAATCTATGATTTAGAAATCCTCATTGTACAAGATGTTTTACAAGTACTCAATTAAAAAAAAAAAAAAGGTTTACCATATGAATTTGCCTTGTTTTAATTTTTACTTATTCAATTTCTTTCTTTCTTTAAAGTCAAAAGATATCCCACAGTTCAGTATTATTTTCTGTCTAGATTTTTTCAAAACAACTTAAATGCTTTTGAGAAGAGGCTCTAAGATAGTTGTGATTTATTTGGGAATTATTGGTAGTTCCATGCCTAAAATGGATTCTTCAGTTTTTCATTTGAGCTTCAGGCAGTCGCTGTGCACTGGGAGGCAGTGTAACACTACTTGTTTTTTAAGGCCTGGCAGTTGAACCTTCTATAAATTACCTCCTGGCATTCATTCTGAAATACCTCTTTTCTTGCCAGACACATAGATGAATTTCTGTGCAAACAGAGGAGGATTAAATGCATTGCCAATAACTAAAGCATGTTGGACAGAGGCTGAGCAAATGGTGATGTGGCTTAAGGCTTGGTCTAATTTAGAAAGAGAAACTTTTAAAAATCTGAATTGTGGAGAGCCCTCAGCAATTAACTCTTTAATTCTGTTGAAAATGAAGCATTAGGATGTCCCTTTCATAAAGATAACTCATATGTATTTTTCTCATAATTAATAGTAGTGGATGGTAATTTGGTATGATATATCCTGTATGTGTTGTAACTATTCCAAATTTTGATTTGCAAGTGATTTTATGGCTAGAAACATTTATTTACTGGTAGAGTTGTTTTGTTGTGAAATACTTCAGTATATGACATTGATGGAAAAGATTGTTTTATTAATATGCTTTATCTTTAGAAGTAGCTATTAAAACCTGAAAAAGTCTTACTGTAAAGAGAATAATGCCTAGCCTAAACAGCATTTGAATCTCCAAAATATGATCTAAATGACACATAGTTATTGTGCAGGTTTTTATAAATCACTCCATTTCACCTCCTTTTGAATTAAAAAGACACATTTTCACTTTCAATCTTGTTAAATTCCATTCCTGTGAAGCCAGTTGAATTAAGTAGGTTGTAAGAAACAGAGTGTATCTTTCTGTGGAATCAATGTCTTCATTCTGTAAAGCATTGTTTTCATCCTGGAGGATGAAATCCTGCTGATTTTTCTCTCCCCTTGGTCCTGTTGTCTCCTACTAGCTCATCCTGGTAGTGCCTCATTAGATGAGTCAACATTATTTTTGGAAATAGCACCATTGAAAAAATTAAGGCATTAAATTAATGGAAGAGACTACTTCCAAGGAAGAGGATGTTGACATAACACTTGGTAAATTTGCGTGGTATTACTTAGAGATTTCACAATGGATACGACTGTTTTCAGTTTACATACAAAACAGATTAAAGCTTGTAAGATTCTGTGAATGTGTGTATATAGTAGGACTCCAAGACTGCTTAGCACTGTCTTTACTTACAGATGTCTAAATTCAAACGTAGAATCCCCAAGATAAATATTTTTCCATTCCAGTTTTGTTTAAACATAGTTTCTAGTATATAGAGAGACTGGTTTTAGGAAAAACTGGTACACAGCTAATAGCTAATTAAAAAGGTTATAATTAGTAATTTGATACAAAATGGAGTAGCTTAATGTTTACAAGGGGAGCTGGAAGTCCTAAGTATAGTTGTCAGAATTTAGACATGTTTCTGCAGAATCGTCCTTGATCACTTCTAGTTCCTTCATCAGGTACCAACATAGGGATGGATGATGATCTTATATTCTCGCTTACAGAGGTCAACATCACTGTATCTTTCTTGCTAAATTTAGACCTTTGTGTTTCTTGCTGGTAGTGGTTAGTGCTTCGGAAGGGTTTGTGGTGAATTTTGTCTCTGTGTGCATATTTTTTTCATAGGATGTTTCAGGTGGTAGAGGACCTTGGGACATCTCTAGTCCAAGTTCCTACTCAAAGCAGTGTCAGCTGTTAGGTCAGATGAGGCTGCTAGGGACTTACCCAGGCTGGTCTTGAAATCCTCCCATGGCAACCATTTCCAATCCTGTACTTTTCTTATTAGTTGAATGGGGTTGGGGAAGAAAAAAAAACCAAAACCAAACACAAACCAAAAATCTAGCACATTTTTACCTTTAGCACTTAGCACTTCTGAGTTCCTTTGGGAGCCATGAGAAGGGGAGTGTCTGTGAACTTCTTCAAATTTGCTAGTATTTTCAGTTGTCTGCTCTTCTGGAGAAATGTCAGAGAATAGCTCTCGTTTATTGGATTTGGCCAGGCTACTTTAGGAAGTGCTTGTGGAGGGGGGAAAAAAAATAGCTGCTTCAGTTTTCAGCCTTTTCTTTCTTTGTCTTGATTTAGTGTAAATTCGTGGACCACCCATAGACAAGAGCATTAAATATGTTCTTTAGATGCAGTATAGCAGCTTGTTGCTGTAGTTCAAAACTGCCTCTCTGTTCTTCAGGTTAGCATAATACTAATATTCTGTATGGTATTACTACTCCCTTATGATTAATGTCCATTTTAGGTTGTTAAGAAAAATCTGTTTAAAAGGTTTGATGTGTTTTCTGTGCCAAGAGTGTCTTTTGAAAATAAAGTAAGCAGGTAAGCCTTTTTATTGGAGATGAAAGTGTTTGCAATGCATAGGAGTTTGGGATTTTCTTGTTTGTTTTTAATAAATTTTGCAGAAGTTTTGTTTAGCTGGAAAAATGTTGTCAGACACGAGACCAACACTTTCAAAATTACTCTTTGAAGTACTTGATATAGGAAGACTAAAAGATATACTTTTAAATCTCTCAGGTTTGAGAAGGAGCAAAGATTAATGGGGAAAAAAACTTTTCAGAAAAAAATCTTATGTCTTTTCATTAAAATGTCTGTAAACCACGTTGACATATTTGATCTGTAGAACGTTTTTTTTTTTTAGGGGGGACCTGCATCAGAAACTCTTCCCGAGAAAAAGATAAGATCATATTTGTCTCATGCCAAATGCTCAGTGAGAGGATTGACCTTTGCAGTGTTCAGAGGCTATATTGCCTCTGACAAAGAAATAATGGGCAATAATTGTTCAGAATGAATGTTACCTGCTAGGGAAGATTATTAAGCGATGCAGGGTAGCTCTGTGGAAATATGCTGTGAGGAAGCCTCCGGGGGTGTCAGGGTTCTGGTTTGTTCAGCTGCTGGCACTGATATGAAGGGGCTTAAAATGTTCTAATTCTCCTTTTGAATGCTCTTTAGCAACCACCTGCACGTATAGACTTGCTATTATATCTGCATAATAATGAACTTTTGAAGAAAAGCAGACAGAATACATGGTTAGTATTTGAAAGCCTTTTTTCTTTGCATCAGTGAGGGAGAGTTGATATAATAATAGATACTAGAAGTTGGTTGCTGAAACACCAGATGCAATAGTGTTTTCTTCTATTACTATAGAGTAATGTTTTTTGATTAAATAGAGCAAAACTTCAAAGGCTGGATTAGTAGGCACACAGAAGTTAATATGGCATGGAGAGGAAAAAGCCCTCTATCTTAAGCCTCTAGGTGCTCTAAATAAGTCTTAGAGCTGGCTTGATCTTTCACTTTGATATAAAGACAAAAGTGCATACTTCATTGTTTAAAAAATTCTTAAAGCCATTTCTTATTTGGATTTGTAAGGCACTGATACTAATTTAAAGAACACATTAAAATTCTAATTTAAGTGCTGAACAGTAGTGGAAACAAAATGGCATATGTTGGAAGTTTGTCTGCAAACAGATGATCCTATGGCAGTTTTAAGTACACTCATTTTTGCTGTACTACTGGTACAACTTTCAGAAGTAAAAAGGTGAAGTTCTTGGAATGCTTGTATAAGGTGCGGTGAAAAGAACAGTATTTCATACAGAACAGACAGCCAAGAAATGGTAGAAGGAAGATGTAGTATTAAGCTGCACCTCAGTGGTGTGTCTCCTGAAATTTTAGGGGTTTTTTTCATTATGCCCTGTAATGAGTCCCTTTGTTTTCCCTGGAGCGCTCTGTCCTCCCATGTTGTAGATTTTTCTTCCTGGTGATTACTGGACTTAATTCAGCTGTTAGGGTAGACTTTCTCCTGGAAATTCAGCCAATTATTTTGTGTTTCATGGGACCAGGGGTGGTATTGCTGTGTTGATTTCCATACTTAAAATGTTTTATCTGGCGAAGAATCTTTCTCAGAACTTGGTCTCCATCAGGCGTAGTCTCAAACTTGCTTATGAGCCAAAGTCTATCACAGAAATTGAAATGTTCAAGCTTCACACAGTGTTTCTGATAAATATATTTCCTAATTTGTTCATACTCATAAAATGTTAGAGCACATAGTAAAGGACTGAAAGTGCAAGATTTTTCCTAGAGCTGCATTTGGGTTCATTTACTATATTAGCCTTTTAATTTGGAAACTAAAAAAGTAGTGTCATATAACTGTGTGATTAAGAGCATGTCTATGCTCTGAGAATATACCTTGACAACAACTTGGAAAAAAGATATTGCAATATTCAAAAGGACAGTTGTAACTACATCCAATAGGAAATTTGTAATTCAAAAGAAATTGGGGCAGACTGCATTCCAGTAATTGAAAAGTCCCCAAATGGTAGTGCTCTGGTGGCTGTTAAGGAGTTACACATCTGATGGCAGATGTCTTTACCTGCTGGAAGAAAGTGTCATGGCCTTTAGGAGTGAATACTTAGGACATAGAATTTTACAGGTTGCTAGTACTAAAGGTAAAGGACTATGGAAAGGAGCAGTGGGAATCCATAAATAACTGAACAAAGCTGTTAAACTACTAATTAATTTTAAACTAAGATCAAGGTTGCAGTGAGAGCTGTGAGTAGATAAAATACTTCACCAATTTGAAATCCAACTGAAGTCTTCATCTTGTAAAATTAAACTATTGATATTTTAATAGTTTAAATAAACAAAATCACATGGAAAGCATAAGTAAGAGTTGTCTTTTATAAGAAGTGTATTACAAATGCATAAAAAGATTATTATTCCTTAAAAAACTAACATGTGCTATTGTGTGTTTTCAAGGAACATTGAATCTGCATCAAATTTGCATGAGCTCATGAGCTCAACAAACTTTTTCTTGCAATGCCTTAGTTTTTTTATTTAGGTTTGGTGTATTTTTAGTAAAACTGGAGCATGTTCGTGCAGCAGGAGAGTCCTTACTTAACACCCTGTACATATTTCTGGCTGAATCTGCCTTTTTTGTTACAAAACTTCACTAAAGTTGCAAAAGCAGTTCCTACAGCTTCAGTTAAGCCTGTGCTTCACTAACGTCTTTGATTTGTCATCATACCAGTTAGAGTGAAGTTCTGGCTGTGGGTAGAATTTTAGGCAAGGAGCTGGATGTAAACTTGGGACTTACCAGAAGCTGGACCTGGATTTGCTTTGGCTCACAGAAAAAGTCTTTAAGGCAGAATTTACAACAAGGCTTTCCAGCAATGCCTTCTCTTTCCTAGTTCCCTGTGTGTGACCTTCTGTTCTGCACTGGGCTAACTAACTTGTTTGGTTTGGGTGGGGGTTTTTTTTGTGTGTTCTGGGGTATTTTTTTTCCTTCTTGACCAATGTGAATGAGCTTGAGGGGTGGATAGTATAAATCTGCCTTTGACCTTTTCCAGCAAGGAAATTATGATCTACTGCAGAAGCTAAGGATTCTTTTCCCCTCTTTGTCCCTACCATGAGTTGCTGGGGCAGGGGTCATGCGTGTTCATCCTCAAGGTTATTGTTCTTTTATCTTGTTTTCCACATGGGTGAAACGTAGATGGCCATATTTTCAGGTAGGTCAGAAATTAAAGGAGTGAAGCATCATCTGTGTAGATGTACAAATTCTATTCATTCCTGATACTCAGAAGTGAGGTTGTTCATCTGGAACTAACAGCAAGGCAATAAATTATAAATATAATCTGTTTATAATGCAATGCATTAGTATGTCAGCTTTACTTAAGATACAATGCATTAATTATATAGAAATATCAAACAGCAAGTTACTGTGTTGAACTAGTTGCTGGAAAATTTGTTACATTTGTTAGAGCCTTTTTTTTTTCTTTATGAAGCTGAATGATTCTATGCAGTCATCCACGATGCTAAATATGGCTTTTAACTTTCCAAGCTGAAATTTTCTATGTGACTGTTAGAGTAAGTGTTTATATGATGGGGAGTAAGTATTTCTTCTTCCAAAACAGTAAGTCTAGAATACCTTCTGAATGTAGTGCCAGAGTTCTTCAGCATGGAAGATGATGACTGAAAAGAGGTTCAGTGACTAGTGGACTGAGCAAAGGGAAACACATTTTACCTTCTTCATATTATTTATAGCCTAACTATTGGTTACCATGTTCTGTCTCCTCAGATTGTCAAACTGACTGTTTACAGGATGCTCCCAAAAAACCTTCAGAGAAGAACTATGATGCAGAGGCTGCACCTGTTCCCAGAGGATGTGAGTAGTCATGCAGTTATACTTTTCATACCTGTGTGATTTGAGGTGAAGAGGGAGTGTTAGCAATAGCAGAACTCCAGTCAGAAGAAGGTAAATTAAGAAAAATCAAGCTGCTTTTTATTTATGCATCTAAATGTAGTTGAAATGTTGTTACTTTTTCCTTTATTATTTCACAAAATAATGAGCTGTAAGATAGAGGTGAGATTGTCTTCTATATTTAGGTCAAACACTTAGCATGAAGAATGCAGTAGTGTTGACAAATTTTATTCTGGATTTGGGAGAGAGTGGTGCTGGTTTTTAAACAATCAAATGGCTAAGTCTGTTCTCACCTGCCTCAGGTTATTCCAGAAGATATACAGAAGAATCTTCTACAAGAAATTCCTCAGCCACGTGCAATCCCCAAGAGGTTAGATGAATATACTCCAGAAGAAATTGCTGCCTTTCCAAAGGTTTGGACCCCGTAAGTATCTTAGATTTTTATTTTTTTAAAGGACAGTTTGATGGAATATGTACTATATGGGCTCTCACATAATCAATAAGGGAAAAAAAATTAATTATTTTTCTCTGTTACCTTTTTTGGAGACAGGAGGTCATTAAAGCAAAGAAAGGTCAAATTAGAAGGAAGTGGTTGCTAAGCTTTTTGTATTTTCTGGCCTTTTGTTTTAATGAGAGAAGCTTTACTTAAAATAATGTTTTCAGCGTTTTTCTTCATCAAAATGAGTTGAGGAAAAGCTTGGTAAAGAACTTCATTACCCGGTTTGAGTTGTGTGTGCTGTACAATTTGTAACTGTTACCATAGCCAAAGGAAACACCATGTGTCTTTGAGGGAATGATTCATTGAGGGGGGAGGGAACTCTTAAGATTTTCTCCAGAGGAAGGGAGAGAATTCTTCTAAATTAGACCTTGGAGAGTAGATCTTTGGCAGGGAACATACCACATGTTTATTTTCATAGTTTCTTTTCCATCCACAAAATCAGCTCCACAGTAGTTGTGTGGCATATGAATGGGTACTTGTGGTTTACTTCCTGCAACCACGTGCAGCACTGAGTCAGCCTACTAGTGAAAATAATGAGTTACATTCAAGACATGTTCTGATTAGTACCAGTATGATTTTTTTTCTTGTGTTACTTTGAGAGTCCTATTTAGGCTCAAGGTCCCATTTTGGTAGTCAACAAAGTAAATTATATTGAAAGACGGTCTCTTTCCTGAGTATTTTTGTTATATTTCTTCTTGACTTCCATAAGTAGGGAGGTGGAGAAAGGTGTAAATAAACACCAAGACTAACTTGATGGTCTCTCTGCAGTTAGATTAATGGTTATTTCTATTTTGATGGTAGTTTCTAGAAGGTTCTGCTTTGTCCTGCAAAAAAGTGTTCATGTGTACTTACTCATATACTAATCTTAGAAAATAAGACTTGGTATGAGTCTCAAATGCTCTGTCCTCCTATTGAGTTGTTCCTCTGAAACAGTTGTTAGCTGCATGTGGACAGAGGTCAGCTGTTGAAATGGTAGTAGCAGCTTGTTTCTTGTGAGTCTGCTGTCAGGTGAGTTCATAGCTGAATGATTACAGAATGGTTGAGGTTGGAAAGGACCTCTGAAGGTCATGTGGTCCAATGTACCTGCTCAAGCAGGGCCACCTAGAGTGGGTTGCCAAGGAGCATGTCCAAGCAGCTTCTGAATATGTCCAAGGATGGAGACTGCACATTTCTAAGTGACCCGCTCCAGTGCTTGGTTGCCCTCATAGTAAAAAAGTGTTTCTTCTTGTTCAAACGGAGCCTCCTGTGTTTCACTTAGTCCTGTTCAAATCAATAGGACTTAATGCTTCATATTTTTACAGGAGAATTTATTAGGTTCAGTGTAGATTTTTATGTCCAGTGGACTGCAGAATGTTATTAGAGAATGATCTGCAGCAGCTATGCAGTTTAGATTTGTAGCCAGTAGTGACTGGATAGTAGCAAGCCTTGTACAGTAGAAGAAATCATTGTACAATAGCAAACCCAATAACCTTTCAAACAAAGGAAGCCTTTAAATACAAAGAGAGGGGGCATTTGAAGTAGAAAGGTACAGTTAATTGGAAAGAACCAAAGAGAACTTGAATTAATGATGCAAAGGGGAAATTCACATAAGAATACTCTACCAGTGAAAGAGAAAAGGCAGAAGGACATACCCAACACTGCTACCATACCTCTGCTGTGTTGGACTTAGTCCTACCTTCATTTTTGCTGTCACGAACTGGTAATCCCTCTGCTAGGGATCGAGAATGAAGGTGGTTATCTACCACCTCTCCAGTAGCTGCAGGGCTCGTCACTGTAGTCGCTTTTGTAATTTCAGCTTCTCGTCCTGGCCTGTATCCAGACCATTGTGGATGTCAAATATTAGTGTCAAATTGGATGAGTTTTAATTAAATCTTCAACTCAAATCTCTGGCAGTTTTGATGTTGGGCAGAGTTTGCAATTTGAAGTCATGGGAAAAATAATAATGCTTTTCTTCCTAACTGAGGGAACAAATGTGTTTTGCTGAATCTCCAGCACTCAGAGTGCTATGGGGGAAAGGCTTAGTTGTGAAACAAAAGATACAGAACTAAACAAATTTGGTACAGTAACTTTCTGATGTGATGAGTAAAACATAAGAAGTCTTTTGAAGGGGGCTTGAATTGTAGCAGTCGGTGTTCTGATTAACGTGCCAGATGGAGTGTCTAAGAGTAGAGAGCTCTGCACCAAAGACCCGAAAAGAAAGGCTGTATGAATATCCAGCTGGAATAGATCTGTGTTCTGAACTTTTTCAGTGAGTGTGAGCCCATGGAAGAATGCGCTATGCCTTTCAAAGATGGTAGAAGCACCAAAGATATAAATAGTTGCATATTCCTTGATGATGTCACCTTTTTAAAGGTGTATAGCAAAAAGGTTATTTTAAAAATGAGTCAAGAAAGGGACAAGATACTGTAGACAGCTTCACTTAATGAATCAGAGACAGGTTAATTGAAATATGATCGTATACGTCTGATACTCTTTACTGTTTGTGTTGTACCAAAAAAACCCCAACTGTCTGACAAGAAAATTGTTTTCTGAGTTTTAAATGTAAAGGGAACATTAGTTGGTGTTTGGAATTCCAAATATCATGGGAGCACCTGTGCATCCCAGAATGCAAAACTGTTCATTGGTTCCTCGTCATTTTATTCTTTTCCAGCTGACAGGCTGCCCAGATGGCCTGTGGAATCTCAGAACTTGACTGCACGAGTGCCTGAGCACTTTGAAGTTAGTCCCACTTTCAGTGGGGGAGAAGCGCAGATAACTTTTTTGGGTCCCTTCTGATGCAAATTATTTTGTGGTTCTTTCTATCTGATGAAAGTAAACAAACAGATAGTAGAATAGATGAATATTTTAATAAACCGTGTTTAAGAACCCCAATGCATAGTTTGCTAGTAGTGTTAGTCTTCTTTGGCTTTTTCTTGGGCTCTGTCTCTCTAGAAGCTCTACAGAGTTTGTTACTCTACTGGGGTCTTGGAAGTCTGGGTGAGAGCACCCAGTGCTGAAATTAGTCTTTTCTTGTCCTGTGTCCTGCAGTTAGGATGTAGAAGGCCTCTATGGTTACTGTGTGTACTTTGGTCTGTAAGCTTCTGCAGAACCTGTAGATACATTCCAAGCAATAAGAGTGCTCTCTACAATGAACCAGAAAGAGAAGAAAAACTATGAACTCCAAATTTGTCTTCATACGGTTTTAGTAAGTCTTCCTGTTTTAAGTGACTTTTGGGTTTAGGTATTACTTATCTTCCATAAAGCCCTGAACCTGGTAACTGCCCTGTTTAACAAAGGAAAGAAATTCAAAAGGGAGTTAAATTCCTCTGAGAGTGATTTTTAAAAAAGGAGTTAAAGGGAGACACTCTTCATGGAACATCTTTCTACGGGGGCAGGGGGAATAGATTTGTTGATATTAGCCCTTTGAAAGTAGCTGTGTCCTTTAATGAAAAAGATCAAATGAAAAGCATAGCTTGTGTAGAGGTATGTAAGACTATAAAATACAGGTAAATGCAATTATGACAAGAAAATTAATGCTTACAGTTTTACATTAAAACTTACACTCAAGTAATGTACCTCATTGTATATAAGATAGCCAGGCAGGTAACAGGGAATGAATATAAATTACTGAATTTATATGAGAAGTTACTAGTATTAGGAGGAAGAGAGCCCTTTTCTCTTTAATCTGAAGTAATATGTAAATAGTTTTCATTTAAATGTGAAGAGAACGTACTCAGTGCTCCAATTATCTCATGGGACAGTTCACCTATATATTATATTATATCAAAATGTTTTGGGGGTTTTTTTGAAAGGCTGTTTTGCTGGTAATTGGAGACTGACACACCACAGACAAATGTCTGATGTCCAAGTGGAACACTAAAACACATAAATGTTTTTTAAGGAAAGCACAGCTCTGGTGTGGAAACCTAGCAAATAGTTTGTTTCTCAGAGTGGAGAACCTTCCCATCGCCCCTCCTTCAGCTGCAGCAGAACTCGTGATTGGACATCAGGCAGGATCCTGCTCTATGAAAGCAGTTAAATGTCAGGGTGTTTCCAGTGAGAGACATTTTTTGTTGCACATTCTTTCCTTTTATCCCTAACCTGAACCGATTTCCCAAATTGTGCAGAGAAGTAAGTGTGGTGGAGAACAGTGTAGATACTGGAAAGTTAAATAATGTCTTTTCCAGACACATTTCAAGGCGATAAAAATCAAAAATAGTTATTTGACTGATTTTGTAGCTTCTTACCACGAATGAAACTGTTATTTCAGGTGTTCTCAGTTTCAGATTGTATGTATTTTAAATGAGTTTTAAACAGAAATCATCACAGAATTCACCAGTCACAGATGACTAAGCAAACAGTTCTGTTCCATAAAGGCACGGATACATCAGATTAATGTGTAATTGTTCCTGTTATATACCATTTTAAAGTTGTTTAACTGTCTTGTGTGTGTATATATACATATTTAGATAGTTTTAAAGGCAGGAAACTGTTTTTGAAGAGGTATTTAAATAAGAACATTACAAAACACATAGAACAGCAGCTCTGTGTTGTTCCAGTTGGGTGGATGCATTCCTCAGAGTTTCCCTTAAGAAAGCAGAGCCATCTGATTGCCAGCAGTGCACTCGGGCATATACTGGGCACCTGTTCCACTGCCAGACTTCTTAGGAACTCTCCTTGGGCCTGACAGCCCCTTACTTGTCTTTTGGGGATGGGGGAAAGGACGGGGAATTCCTTGAACGCTTCTGACATTTTAAAAACTTTATCTGTTGTAAACTCTGAAATGAATTTGGTTTAAGAAAACCAAACATCTTTTTAGTGTTTATTTTTTGGAGTAATTTCCCTGATTTCTGGCCCACATCTGTATGCCCTGCTTCAAGGCAGAGGGGTTTCAGAACCTGGTCTAAGCCATCATTTTGTTTAAGCTGAACAGCATGGGCTGGGCATCCCCATGGCATGACACACAGATTCTTGGTTGTTCATCAGCAATGCTCATGGCTTTGAAAGCAGGAAATTGGTGTTCTCAGAAAGAAAAGTTTGTAGGTGATGAAATATAAGCATACAGGACACCTAGGGACCATAGATGGCTCTGATAATTCTCTTAAACGTCCCATGCTAAAGGTATGGTGGTTGTAACTTTCACTTCCAGTTCCTCCATAGCTTTGTGTTCCTTAAAGCCAGCCTTGCCACCCTTAGGCGACTCAAAGCCTACCACTGATGTTTCTAGCAAAAAAATCTGTAGGCTCTGGTAAACCAAAAACCTTTTGGGTTAAAAGATCCTCTCAGTCACAGCTGCCCTTTCTGTTTGTTGCCTTACAAGATAACTGCAACAGTAGTTGTCTTGGTCACTTCTACAATTGCTACTGTAAGTTCCTATTTTTGGTCAAATTACTTCTGGTATATAGTAGTAACAGAGCTGAAGAAGAAGCCAGAGGTATCCTGGATATGTGGCTGAAATGATGTCATAAATGGCACTTTTGTAAATATAAGATGCAGGCAGTTTTACTTCCTGAAGTTTGGGGGTTTGTTTTGTCAGTTCCTCAGATAACTTCACAGGCAACCAACACCAAGAGACATCTTGCATGCTGTATTACAAATATTATAACTTGCAGTTAATACCAAATTTGTAAAATACTTTCTCTCTACAATGAAATATAATTTTTATAGTAAATGATAATTTGCAGGGTGGTTACTCCAGCTCTACGGAGAACAGAAAACCAAAAATCTTTCCTCCAGAGATGGTGAGGTCTTGAACAATTTTATAAGGCTCATCTTGAGTTTATTCATGAGCCTTTAAAAAAATCTGCGTTGAAATAAACATATTCCAGCAATTTTCTTAGTTCTAACCTAGGAGAGTGTTTCTGCAGACTGGCATTTTGAATTGTATTTGTGTTGTGCTTCATATCGTAGTGTTTGGTTCGTAACTTGGGCTATGGGGTGTTTCTGTACTGGGAATAAGTACTGCCCCTCCTACTTGAGTGCTTATCCTCTCTCACAAAGCAGGTCTGGCATCTATCAGTGTTCAGAGAAGAGGTGGCCAAGACAAACTTCTGTGAAAGACTTGAGCCAGTCTTACTTTTTCCTAAAACCAGAAACTCTATAAACCAGGAAAAGGTATCCTGCCAATACAGCCCTGTTCCCTTCCAATATACACTTTGAGGAATCCCTCTGGAAGTTTATTTTCTATGGCTTTTCTGGTTGTCAGTAGGAATTCTAGTAACTAACTGGAGATCACCCCCATTGAAATCTGAGAGCTATCACTAGTAACGTGTTTGGGTTGTTTTATTGGTTTGGGTTGTTTTGTTGTTTTTTGATTTTGGGGTTTTGTTAGGGTTTTTTGTAGTGTCATAAAAATACCTCATGAATTATCTTTCATTATATATTTATTTTGTAGAATTCAGCAGAAGTCTTGGAGGTAACTGAGTCTCTCGCATTTCAGTCTTGCCATAGATGGATCTAAATTCCCAAGCACAAAAAGCCACACAGATATTTTAGAATAAAATTGCTCTCCTCATTATTAGTTTTTAACCACAGGCAGCAACTGGATACTAATTTAGAAGGGTCAGTAGCTTAATCAGCTTAGAAATCCTAGAAATTAATGTTTAGATTGTTTAGCCTATTAAAATAAATTTTTTTTTTTTTTTTCTGGCATGCATAGAACACACCAATGCTGCTGATTCTTGTACCCTTTACATGGGGGCAGCTTGCATCGTAGTTAAGACTAGAGTTGAAGCTTGGTGATTTAATAAAAGGGTAATTGGGTGCTTTTACTTCAGTTGTCTGAAGAGACTCTCAAAAAGAAAGTTCCAAAGCTGCTTTCCCTTTCCTCTAAAATCTGTTGATCTCATATGCAAAAATAGCAACTAAATTAATGGGAATTTCACAGGCAATATGAGAATAGTTGTATATGATACTGTTGAACTACTTGCCCAGATTAAATTAGATTATTTTTTTAATTGTTCTTTTATAAATGTCCAGATTTGCTCTTTGAGTTTTGGTGCTGACAGTAAGTCTGGAAAGCATTTTGCCATTCCTTTTGCCCACATCTCTGTTTATTTGAAGAATAACGTAATTCTTTGGACAAAGCCAAGTGCAGGGTGCTGTTCTTTCTACAGTCCTACAGTTTTTAGCAGAATATATCTTTTAAAGAAAACACTTTCATTTGCAAAAAGCATCATCCTCCCATGATGAAGTTTACATGCACAGTTGATTTAACTTGTATGAATTTTGTAAAATTATTTAAACTAAGTCAAAATCTGGGATTTTCAGTAATTTTTAAAGATCTTAGTTCAGTTTTGCTTAATGCTTATTACCACTGGTTTAGATAACTTGATTTATGGATACTTCTTAAAAATTAAAACAAATGCTGGTTTTATGTAGGAAAAAAACCCCAGGCTTCCATCAGGGACCACAAAAGATTTATCTTAAGCTTTGTGTGTTCAGGAAAGGGTTATTCGCTATAGCTGTGGTGATAGAACAATATCTAGTTAAAGTCGCCTCTTTTGATTCTGTTTTGTTACTAAATACAGTTTCTGTTACTGTGGGTTATTCTCCAAGTGAAATAAGTTCCGCTTATAGAAATGCTTTTTAGCAAAGTTTTTAGTCTGCATGAGGATTACTCCAATATGGAAAAAGTTGGGTTTCCCCCAAGCAGAGCATGAAGTTCATGGTTTAGCATAGGCCAAGGTGGTTATTGGAAATTTAATGATAGTTTAAATATCATTAGTTGTTCCACTGATTATTTTACCAGAGGCATAGGTAAATCTTGAGTAGAAAAATGATTGAACTCCCTCCCAGCTCCAAACTGTTGATACTTGAGTGTAACCACGTAATTTGGCTTTACAGACAATGATAGCTGTGTCTGATCTTTGGGTTATGATTTACTAGTGCGACTAGTCAAACAGATGAAATGTGTTCAGAAATCCCCTTTAGCTATTTTAGTGCACTTACCTAATAGCTTTTGACTTTGGCACAACTTGCAAAGTGTACCTGCAAAATATATATATATTTGTCTTGTTTCAGAGTTTATGGTAAATTTTGGCTTCGTGTTCAAGTCTGTCTTTTAAGTTTGTATATAAAAATGAGTCTTAAGATACTCAAGATTGTTTGGTCATATTAATAAGCTAACATTAAAAAGTATGCCAGATAAGACCACAGATTTCATGCTATGTGTATTGTGCAACAGTTCTATACAAAACCAAATTATTGCAACCTTTTGTTATAAGAAAAGGCTAAAACACATATTGTTAATAAGTGGACATGAAAGATGAGCCATAGAATTATCCTGTGTAAGCAGACAACTGTCATCAGTTAGCAATAATCCCACATTCCTGTGATCATGATTTCCATCAGTATGAAGGACATAGTAATTAGTACAGATCTAGTGGGCCTGCTACCTTAGAGCCTTTGGCATAGGCTGGCTGAGGGCAAGATACTAAGGGGCATGATACTGCGGTCTTCTCACTAATTGGTCTTCCCCTGTCTGTTGCCTTCTCTTAGAAGCCATGTTGCTTAGAAGCTTTCCTAAAAGATACATTTATGAGCCAGTGGGTATCATTTGTTAACTGCTTAACAAATTTGGAGGTAATTTGGAAGTACTTCAACACTAATTAAACTACATTTCTATGTGTGTTTTAGCTTTTTAGCCAAGTTTGGAGTGATTTTATCCCTGTTGTTGATAGGAATTCTTGAAATGTGTGTAGGAAAGTCATGCAGAGCTTCTGTAAAACTACACACTCATTCTAAAGGCTCATTCAGCTGTTTGGGGAACTCCACTGTTCTGCAGGAAATGGGGGGGGGAAACAGTGGAAAAAAGTCTATCATAGCAGCCACAGACCTAAAATTCTCTGGCATGAGTTCCTCTTAAAACATTTTGATAACTGTGAGTTAAGACCGATACTTTTTTTTTTTAACATCTAACCCAGGTGATTGCCAGTCTTACCAGACTTGAAATTTTTCAAGTAATAGGGAGCATTGTATGACTCTGAATGGAGATGTATGTGCCTTTCATACAGGATGGTTATTAATTTTTATGGGGTTTTTAATGCATCTGGAGAGTTTTTTCTCATTCATGTAAGCAGTGAAATCCTAACAGAATTCTAAGCTGTCCTTTTCAACTTGTGCTCTTGTAACCACTGCTTTCATCTCTTTGTCAGTTTATTAGTGTGCGGGCTTAGTTAGCCTTAAGGCACTGACCTATTACAGTGCTGATGCGAGGTTAAATCCTTTCTGAACTCTCTCACTGTTCTAGCTGGTGAGATTGCAGAAAGTACAAGGAATTCTGGCTCTCTGGGTCACGTTCTCCACTGGTGAGATAATTGCCTGCAGGTGAAGAGGAAAAATGCAATTTGAGATCTTCAGAGTTTCCAAAGCAGGTGTGCATTGCTGAGTCAGGAGCAGGTATTGACAGGTCACTTCGACAGCATTGACACTCCTGAGCAGAGCAGCTTTGTAACCATTAGTTAGCAGTCATGAAAACAGGCTTGCGAGCACACAAATGATTGTAGTAGTTCCATGAAATTTGACTTCACGTAACTTCTTTTGAAATGCCTTGGAAAATGCAACGTAACAACAAAACTAGAGATTGTTTATGTAGAGATGACTATTCAGGTTTTTTTAGCTTGAAAGAGGGATATTGTCATGTTACCAAATGCTCATTTATCAGTAGTGTGTGGTTGGAAAAAACTAGGCAGGTGTGCAACTTTTTGGAAGAAGCAGCTAGAGAAACATCATTATAAATTGTTATAGCTAATCCCAATGCATTTGGAAGTTATAAAAACCAGTAATTTGAGTTAAAATAGGTAGCTTTGAGTAAGTATTATGAGGTATTAAAAAGGAAGAAACAAATTTTTTTTAAAGGATTGTCTGAATCGAAATCCTGGAAAGGATTGTAAAAAACTTCTTTACATATAAAATAGTGTCAAATACTACTCTAGAGCCTTAACATTATTATTTCTTCAAGGTAAGTAACATTATTTTTCATCTGTCTGGTATAAGGACTGTGTTAGGAGGTGTTCTTTTGCTTGCCTAGAAATAAGACAGTGTAAGTTGCCCTATATAGAATTTTTATTTTTATTTTTTTTTTTAAATCAAGATATACTGCAGTCTGCAGTATAATACAGATTGGTGATTGCTTAGATTTAGCCTTCACAGAGTGGCACCACCACTTCTTTTTCTGAAGCTGTTTTACCTCCACAGAAGGTTGCTAGGCAAAGGGAAACATCTTTGCTGGAATGTGCTGACAAGAATTTAATAAAGATGAAACTGTGCAGCAGGTCTGGTCGGACTAGATGGAAATAAATATTCACTCTGGGATTTGAAAAGTGAACATACAAACTTTTGGAAAGGGTCTCTGTTCTGTCCACTTGGACAGGAAGAATACCCTAGGAAGAGCACATTTCACATCATACTGAAGAAGAATAGTGAACGTTAGGGAGAAGGTCCCATCACAGCTGGAACTATGCAAGTAGGTCTTTTTGTACTTTTAGTTTCTGTTTGTCATCAGAGATACTCAGATGATGAGGTCATAGCTTTATGAGCATTTCTTCTGGCAAATGGCTGGGTTTTAGGTATCATCCATCACTTTTCCTGCCTTTCCATTCTGCCTGTGTAGCAACAGAATAAAGAGAATCTGGGAACTGATGTGGATTAAAGATAACCTTGTTTTTTGCAGCAGCACAAAGTGGTGTATGATAGAGTTGATGGGGGTTGTTAGGGAAGCTGCTCCTTCTAACACGTATGATCACCAAACTTCAATATTAATTTAGCACAGGTAGTTTAAAGTCCATTTGAAATAAATTAAATGCATCTTTACGTAAAGTGCCCTGCCTTTCTTCATTGACTTTAGAGATGACTTGAAGAGGCTTCCTTAGAATAAGCTTGCCATTGTGAATTCTGTCTTCGGTGCCCATGCACATTTCACACAGTTTTGTCTGAAAAACTGCTCTAACTGCATTATTGTATTGCAGCAGAGCAGTTGGTTGGGAAGGAAGTCTGGAGGTCATCTGGTCCAACCCCTTGGCTCAAACAGGGCCAATTTGAAGCATTTTCCCAGGACTGTGTCCAGATGGGTTTTGAGTATCTCCAAGGATGGAGACTCCACAGCCTTTCTGGCAATGTGCTCCAGTGTTCTGTAACCCTCATAGTGAAAAAGTGGTTTGGTATCCTCAGGTGGTACATCCTGCGTTTCAGTTTGTGCTCATTGCCTCTGGTCCTGTCACAGGGCTCCACCGTAAAGAGACTGGCTCTGTCATCTTTGTACCTCCCCTTCAGGTATTTATAGACTTCAGTGAGATCCCTCTGAGCCTTCTCTTCTTCAGTCTGAACAGTCACAACTCTCTCATCCTCTCCTCGTATGTTAGGTGCTCCATTCCCATAATCATCTTTGTGGCCCTTCATTGGACTCTCCAGTATGTCCATGTCTCCTTGTACTGAGGATCCCAGAACTGGACACAGTACTCCAGATGTGGCCTCACCAGTACTGAGCCAGAGGGGAAGGATCAGTTCCCTCGACCTGCTGGGAACACTGCACTACGGCAGCCCAGGATACCTTTTTGCTGCTTGTGCATTGGTCCATTTGCTTTCCACAGCATTGAAGAGTGTAGGGCTGGCATCTGTATGATGTGGAATACCTGAATTCTGCAGAGTTTTGGGAAGAGGAAAGTGGTACCAGTTACAGTGGGGACCACTGAGAACCTTTCCCATAGCAAAAACTCATCTTATGAACTGCACGTATGTGTGGGTTGTACAGTTGTCAGAATATTAGATCAACTGCATTCCTCTCCTGATAGCTGTGAGTATGGAAAAAGAAATTGAGACAATTTAGGAGATTTAAAATATCTAATTGGAGTTTAGGACCAGCTCTTCACTTTCTTTTATGCAATGGTGAAGTGTTTGTTGAGAGAGAAGCACCCAGGGTCATGGCATAATTGGATGTTAATTTGCGGAGTATTTTCCCTGGAATTCACTGGACTGTGTCTTAATGCTTTTAATGTGCAGTTTAAAAAGTAGTGGGACACCTCTTTTTTCATGTTTTGGTGGCAGACATCTGTTGCACAGACGAACGTTGCATATTTTCAGTGAGCCCATAATACTTTGCCTTTCAGCATGGATTTCAGAATTGCTAGTTCCTACATTCTGCTTTCTATTTCCACTTGTCTTGGAGCCTGCTGTTAATATACAGCATTTTTTTTTCCCCAAGAATGTTACCTCTAAGAGGGAAAAAAAAAAAAAAGAGAGGGAGAAGCAGCTATGTGAAATCTTGCCTTTGGCTGAATTTCTGAACCATCTCTTCAAGGAGATACCATTTCTTTTGTTCCCGATGCATAATCTCAGACCTTTGCTGAGGAAGGGCAAAGGCACTGCCATCAAAGAACACTCTTGAGTGGATTTTTATCATTTATCAATGAGCAGTTATCCATTGGTGTTCACAAGTAGCTCATAATTCTCTGAGTAGACAAGGTTTTTGTGGGTTCATTTTCTTCCTCTGACAAAATATTTAAAAGGCTTTTGCCAAAGGCAGTGTTTTTCAAGGCTTAGCTTTCCTAGTGCCAAGGACTCTTTAAAAGCACAGATTGTGGCCTCCAAAAGCCAAGTACTAGTAGACATAAAAGCCTACTGTGGCAATAGAAAAGGCTTTAAGAACTGTTGTATTTGTTCACGCAACTGTTTCAGCGTAGAAAATCCTGCCTTTAAGCTTCATTAACTTTGTAAGACTGCAAACTAAGAGTCCAACATTTTATGCATTTAACTCTTAAGACAATGAGCATTGAGGTTGAAATGCAGATTACAAGCCAGAAAAAAAAAATAATTGGATTTTCACCCCAGAACAAAGTACTGTGAGACCCCTAGCTCTGCAGCACTCAACACAACCCTAGAGTGAAGTTTTAAATGTCATTTGAAGAAAAAATGCTAAATCCTTTGAGCAATGTGCAAGAGGATGAATTGGCCTATTAAAAAAAAGAAATTATTATTAACTATAAGATGCAAGACAGTGATGTCTTTACCATGCCACAGCTCTAAAGTCCTTCAGCACTGATCTACCTGTCTAGGATGGATGCAGTGATAAAACTTCTAAGTCACTGCTGAGAATTTTTCAAAATCCCATTCTCTTTATACCACAAAGACTGTGATAAAATATATATTCTGCAGCATTCAGCAAGTATGTATACATTGGATATTACATCCTTAAAGCAAAGCCATTGTAGTTCACAGACATATGCTAAAACCTTTTTTTTTTTTTTTTTACAGACCTAAAGACTTTAGAAGGAAATAATAAAAGAAGTGCCATCAGGAAAAAAAATTCTTCTAACATGGAAGCAACTGCACCTCAATCAACTCTTGTATACAAAATAGTTTCGACAGCTGTTACCAAAGTTTATTTGGAAAGATTATAAAAATTACTGTATTTGCAACAGCTAAGAATGGCTATTTTATGGTTAATACTGCCTGTACTTTGTTGTATTTTCTGGTATTAATTACATTTGTTTTAATAGTACTGTTAAAGAATTGATAAGTTTTTAGTGACTGTTCACATCTCATGGAAATAGTACATCGTTTACCGACATGAAGTATCTCCATCTAAGAGTTGTAAAACTTGAATTTTGTGCAGTAAGAACAGTGAATAATTATAGTTGAGTTCTCATGAATGGTGCACTGACAGGACATAATCCAGTTTTCTCTTCTGGTAAAACTGGTGATCCATCTGTACAGAGCTTGATGAGTGAGAGAGAGAATGCCCACTTTAGTTCAGAAAAAGGGAATTCTTCATGTAGAACTCATGTAGAATTCTTCATGTCCTGTGATAGGACAAGGGGGAATGGATATAAGATGGAGCACAAGAGGTTCCACCTTAACATGAGGAGGAACTTCTTTACTGTAAGGGTCACAGAGCACTGGAACGAGCTCCCCAGAGAGGTTTTGGAGTCTCCTTCTCTGGGAGAAGGAGTCTCTGTCTTGGGGGACAGAAAAAAAACAGTGGCTTGAGCTGTTTATTACTTATTGTGTGGTTCTTCTGAAAGCCTTTCCTAGAATGCGGAGTGTATGTACCATAGAAAATTAATTGTGAGATTTTGCTGAGTGCGTCTGCAGCTTCTTTTTTGGGTGAATACACCCACTGAAGTTACTGGGGTGGTGGTAAGTGAATCAGACTTACATCAGAAAAACCCAACTCTTGGAGAGAAAGCAGTGCAGGTACTAAATCCATGCATATTCATAGTGTAGTCCTGTTAGACATAAGTATTATTAAAAGATGTATGTTGGAGGAGGTGGTGAGTTTTGTGATGGTTATTTTTTATGTCCTGTAGGAGTTTTATCTTGGGGTCTTCAAAAACCTTTTAGAAAGTTTTTCTTTGCAACATGCTTTGTCTATAGTCTGGCCCATTGACTGCAAATTAAGAAGCTTTTGGTCACCGACAGTAATGATCCTGAAGCTCTGGTCATCTTTTGATAAAGTGTGCCAGCTGGTGTGCTTGGACCACTGAAAATGAAACCAAGGGGAAATCAGTTTATGCTTACAGAGGGTCTGTTTGCAACAGGGAGAAGATTACAGCATTTGTCAGTGTCTGGAGTTTCTTGGGGCTGGAAAAGTGACCTTTCAGTCCCAGAATTTAATGTAGCAAGGCCAGCATGAATATCAGAGGTGATACTGTTTGCTAGACTGCATCCCAACAGCAAACCATGTTGGCCAGAAAGATGTACCTCCAGGAGCTGCATAACAAATATATACAGGTAATAAATAGAATAACTTCTTTATGTTAGTCTCTTCCACACTTAAATCTTTAGTGTGCTGAATGACACGATCAAGGTGGACTCTACTTTCTAGCTGCTGATGGTGTGTGGATGTTGCATATATTTCTAATACTATTTCATTCCTGACAGGGAGCTGTTACATGGTTGTCAGCCCAAGAGTTGATACCCATAATGTTCTGTCTGCCTTAGGAAGCAGCTGAATATCTCTAGGCATAGCTTTTGAAGATGGCACATCGCAGTGCTGTCTACCAACCAGAACAGCCATCTGGAGCTGTGCAGTCTGCTTTCTTAAGTGGCTCTTCCTCTGGATTAAATCTGATGAAAACCCAACACAGTACAGATTTTGTTAAAGAGCTTATTGAAGTAACAGACAGCAAGGGCAGATGATATGGAGGTACTCTTCCTTTTTTTGCCCCTCTTAAGACTAAATCCAATTTTGATTGAAGTCCCAGGAACATGCCTTCCATCCTTAAAGAATGTATTAAAGAATGAAGCAGCAGCATTTTATTATAAAATAAATAAATGAGGAAAATGAACTTAAGTGTTGAATGATGCAAAATAAGTTTTAAAAGTTATTTTGCTTTTGCAGATTAGTTCCCTGAAGTTCAGTATTGCTTTTCTGCTCTGATAATGCACAAGCCAAAGCTGTTGTGTAAATAAATGAAGCACCTGTTCTTTTTTGTGCAGTAGAAGATGCTGATATTTTATCTGCCAAACTGTATATTGTTTGGTGAGGAAAATTTGTGGTTTCTATATCTATTTTATACAAGCATCATATAGGAAGAAAAATACTGGTTTATTTATGATCCTATTTCTTTATATGAAGTAATGAATTGGTACCATGTGTTTCTTTAGCATTCAGATGGGCTTATCCTGGGAAATGTTCCTAGGCAGTGGATGTGCAGACTTCATTTCCAAGTCAGTAAGCACCTTTAGTTAGCAAGTTAAAAAATGTTTTTTAAAGCAGGAGGTTAAAGTAAATGCTCTCTTTTGTGTGTGGGTGTGTGTGTGTAAAGATACACTTCCTGGTAAGATCTGGGTGGTAAGCATCGGCTGTTAATCGTGCTAAATACTTCACAGGCAGTAGCTTGTTTCTTAGGCAGGCTGGAAAAATACGAGAAACTTCTGCTTCTTCAGAGACTGAAATTTGGAGAAAATGTTGACCATCTGCTTCTGTCTTTGTTTTGGTGAGTGTACAAATCCTAAATAATATTTTTATAATGTGGTAGTGCCCACCACTTTTTATTACCAAGATATACCCAGCAAGTGAAAGATGACTAGCGCTACATAAAGCGTTCTGGTAAGCAGGGTGCCAGTAAATGTCATTACAAGGTTTAAAGCAAATTAACTACTGCAATTAGCTTATATGCTAAAGCATAAACTTTAAAGTTATAAAGTTATTACAACTTATAAAATTCTAATAAGTATGTGCCCACTTTATTACCCACCAAGTAATATCTTCCATTTGTTTAATTCCCTACATATACATCTCCTACAGCAGCTGGTCAAGGACACAGCCAGGGACCCCCAGGTTGCCCGTTGGCAGAAGGGTGCAGCCCTGCTTCCAGCTGCTTCCCCAGCCTGGGTAGCTGGGGACTGGTGTGGGAGCTGTTGGAGGGGCACAGCAACTGCTCAGCACAGGCACTCTCAAGGATTTGGTCAGGCTGTTACTGTCCATTTGGAACACGGAGCAAATAACACCAATTATCTTACTTTGATGTGTTAGACTATGTGTTGTCTTCCCTACATTCCTAGTTTTGCCCTACCCCTTTCCAGGTTCTACAGAAACTTGTGATTTGGCTATAGCATTGCTTGATCAGTCTGGGGTACAAGTTAATTATGAACTGTAACCTGAGGCTTAAAGTCTTTCTGAGACAGGGTGGGCAGAATTGCTTGAACACTCAGTTTCCATCAGTGACCTTCTCAGACTTGGTTCCCCAGTACCTACAATTTGGCACACCACAGGAAGGTGCCAGTATGACATGGGGGGAGAGTACCAGCTACGGAGGGGGCAGAGAGAGCATTCACATTCAGGGGAAGCAAGAAAAGTAATGAGGTGATGCACCATAACCTGTATTTAATTTTAATAGTATCTCTGTGTGCCAGGCCACACATGGCCATGCTCACCTCGTGCCTCAGTATTCTGTAATTTGGGGTTAAGCAATTTAGTCTGTAAATTATGTTAACACTTTTCTATCTCCTACTTTAAATGCAAGGTAAGGAAATTACATTGAACTTGCATTTCCATCAACTTTACTCACCGTTGTCGAAGAAGGTCCTGGGAGTTAGGGGTGCAAGCAAGAATGTCCAGGAGCAGAATCTGCCCTGGGTCATACACTGCTGTAGGCGTTAGGCACAATTAGAAAGAATTTGTGTTACCAGTAAGGCTGAATTCTAGGCCAAATAATTTGAGATTACAAAGAAAAGATACCTGTTTGTTTTCTCCCCAGTGAGCTGTGCATGTGTCTGGCAGTGGCCAGCAGCAAGAGCTGACTGACAGGTCTCTCCTTACTGAACGTAGTCGGGGGGGAGCAGGAACACAGGCTGGGGATCCACAGGCCCTCCTCTCTCCCTGGCTTTATGGGGCTAGATTAAGTGTTCCAAATCTAGGACTTCAATTTCAACGTAGGAACAGTTTTGTTCTTGAAATCCTGCCTTCATGCTTAATCGCCAGTGTCCTTTAAAACTTTGTGTCACTTCAGAATTTACCTGGTTTGTTTTAACATCTTGAATTGCTTTGTGCTCCTCAAGCAGTGGAGTTGAGGTTTTTCCTTCCTTTCATCGTCATCTGACTCAAGTTGCCTTTGTGACTCTACCTGCCAGTCTTTGGACCTTGTCACGTCAATAAGCAAAATCTTGCAGCCGGAGATGGTATGACCACCTCATCTCATATTTATTCTCTCCAATTGTTCATATATAATATAATTTTTAAAATAAGGCTAAATTAAGTTTCATAGGGAGTGCCTCTAACCTTTAAAACAAAACTGTTGCCCAACAGCATTGAAAAAGGAAAATGTATTTCTTCTCTTTACCTTCTGTCCCCTGAAGATCTATACCATTGTTACAAGTTAAAAATCAAGCAAATACAGAATTACCATATAAAAGCTTGCCACTTTTATTTGTGTACAAAACAGAAATGAAAGAGGTTCACAATAAATTATCAGTGAGGTTCCATGGAACATTCTTACGTATTTATATAAGGTGGGTTAAAAAAAAAATTCCATTAACCTAAGCTTTCTTTGCAGGTGTAATAGGTGGGTTCAAGGAAACCTGGTTATGCATCATTCTCCAGTGAGTTTAGTTGTGTTACTCTGCTAGTAAAGCAATTTATCCCAAACTAACAGAACATTGTCAACTGGAAAAACACGCATAACAAAACATTAACTTTTCTGAGTAGTTCTACGTGCACCAACTAGCTGGATGGGGTTTTACAGATACAGTTTGAGTAGTGCATGGTACAGTACTCCAGAGAAAGATCTATAAGTGACCCTTCATCATCATCTTCTAGCACCAACCCACTAAGCTACTAAGTTTCTGGCATGCAAGATAATTACCGTTACTTGTTGTGTCAACCGGTCATGTACACTTTTTTTCTCCTTTAATATAAGAGCCTGTAAACATCTTCCACGAGGGGTTAGGCACCTGGACAAGAGGCCAAACACAGATGCATGTAAAACATTTCCCTTTTTTAAACAGTTCAGTGAGAGGTGTGTTTTCCATTTGCCCTTTTGCGTACTGGAGTCTTGATGCTCCTTTTGTCTATCTTCCTGGTGAAGCGACTAATTCCTGGGGATCTCAGTTCAACGGCTTCCATCTCTTCTTGAACAGGAGTAAACTCTGGTTGAGCAAGATGAGGTGATGGATAGGAGGACTGGGAGTAGGGGGAGGGTAAGGGGTAGGACCCGTGAACTACATACGGCTGTTGCTCACCATCATAAAGGTCCTCAGGGTCATAGATTTGGTAGGAGTTATGTGGCAACTGCACTACGGGGATGTCTTGATCAGTTGGCTCACCGTATCCACCTTAACCCACCACCACCAAGAGTATTCATACGATTAACACAAGAGAAGGGGAGTAGAAAATTAAAGCACTTATTAGGAAATTGACATTTTATATATAGATATATTTATATATAATGTGAGTGTATATATATAATTTTTAAATACACATCTTTTATTCACATAAAGGAACAGTGAAAACATTTAACAAAATTAATAAGCTGGAGCAATTGGAAACCCACCAACAGACAGCCAAGTTAGTTGGAAACCACCACCAGAATTTGTCACATGTCCAGTTGTAATACTGTGCTTATTGTACACTGAGCAATCTGCCTGCTTTAGCTTAGTCCAATCAGGGTCCAGAATGTACGATTAACAGGCAACACTTCTTAGCAGTGCAAGGAAGCGAAGTGCATGTACAGCAGCTAGTAAGTTCATTAGTGGTAGTCAATATCGATGATGGAAAGCACAGAGCAGTTCAGCATCCATCTCTGACCTTCAGCCAAATGAGACCTGAACCAGAGGGAGTCTTTCACCTTCTGGACTGGTAGCCATTGTAAGGGATTGGGCCTTAAAACAGGAAATGAACAATGGGGAGGGGAAGTGAGGAGAAAAGGATAGGAAGAGACGACAACAAAAACATTCAGGTAAGTAAAACATATAAATCAGCTCAGGGACAGATTAAACTGTAAATATTAAACCAGTCTATGTCTCATGTAACATTTGGAGTCATGTACTAATAATTTTTTATTTTAGGTTGGGTGACATAATTCTTGATAACTGTGTTAAATTCTTCCTGTGGCCTCTCCATGCTGTAACAAGATGGGAAAGAAGGATACAGAGAAGATGTAGAAAGAATAATTTTCTCCAGCTTGCTTCACTGGTTAATGATGGGCACGTGCATCCCTGTGTAAGGTTACGCTACTAGGGGTTTAGTAAAGGGTCATGCTCTCATGCCATTCAGGGCACACAAAAGGGGAAGTTGAGCATCTGAAAAACTACAAGTGTAAAACCTCTGTTGTCACAAACATTAGGAGGTGGTGGTTCAACACACAGACCATAGAGGTGGAGCAGGCTCATACAATTACACAAACATGTACAGGACAAAAAAAACAACACTACATGGGATCCATTTTACAGGCTGGGATCAGATGGTGGATGTCCTTTGGTCACTATGCTGGGGTCACCTCTTTATGCTGCAGCCCCACAAAACACAGCAGCACTGGACAGGTCCGTTTTTAGGGAGCTACCACGTTGTAGCGCAAAGTTGACCAGTAGCCTCCATCTTACTTGGGCTGTTAAGAAATGCCACCCCCGCCTCTGCGAACAGCAGCCACACCGACTCCTGACTACTCACCTCCCATGCCGTAACCAGCGCAGGAGGATGGATCACAGTACCCCGGTGGGCCAGAAGGACCTTGTGAGCCTGGGGGTCCTGTGTGACCAGCAGGACCTCGGGGGCCTGGAGAACCTGGGGGTCCTGGGCTGCCAGTTCGACTTTCTCCTGGAGGTCCTGCATAGAGAGGAGGAGATGAAACATCTGAGTAGTGTCTTTCACATAAGCAGAGATGAGCTCACCTTCCCGGACCTGGAAAACATGGCACTGCGTGTGCTACAGACACTTCCAGGAGACAGCTTGAGCAGAAGAGCTTGGCATCCCAGCTCTGACTGCCCAGGAAACCAGAGGGACAGGCTGCAGACACCTTCTGGTTAGGAAGGCAAAGCAGTGGCCAAAGAGGAGACCTGTTCTTGATGAGCCCCATCTCCAGCCACTGCTTCATCTTCCTTGCCAGACAGTTTATACTAGAGCAAATGTTTCATCAAGTGTCAAGTCTTTCAGAAAGGCTTTTTCCTTAGGGGGGAGGACAACCCTGGATGCCTCTGCAGCTCTTGATTCCTCCACTGCCTTTCAGTACAGCTGCTGGGTAATGCTGTGCCTTGATACAGAATATCTTAATGAAGTCAATGCAATTTTACAACTGTTTCAACAGGACCTGGATTATCACCCTCTGCTTTTTCAGGAGCTAAATATAAATCCCTGTGATTAATGTGCTTGATTAATACACATTTGTCTGTCGAGTCACAGTTAGGTATGACCTTGAGCCAAGGAGAAAACAAATGCAATTAATCCAGATTATTTTTTCCCCTTCCAGACCGCATCTCTGAAAAAAAAAAAACAAAACCACAACAAACAAACAAACAAACAAAAAAACCAACACAACAACACCAAAACAAAACAACAACCACAACCTTAAAAACATTAAAAGAAGAAGGTTTAGGAGAAGGACTTTATCACAGGAAAAAGGAAAATTTTGTGGTTTGGATGACACCACCCCAGGGCACATTACAATGTCACCTTACATAGTGACAACATCATGACAAATTAAGGCACCTGAACTACTGACTCTTCTGCTGCTTAAGCCTCACAAGTGGAGGACAGAGCCAAGCAGCTCTTAGCTGCTTTGCACATGGGTCACACTGGTCTAATCCAGATGCCTCAAATGTAACAACTTTACCTGTAGACCCTGGTGGGCCTCGGGGTCCTTGCGTTCCAACACCTGGATTGCCTTTTTCTCCTTTCTCGCCTGGTAAACCTAGGGAAATTGTACTCATCAGTCACATTTTGAACAAAACTATGTGCAGTGTTTATTATTTAACCAGGATTATAGCTCCATATGCAATTTTTTCATGTAAAAACAGATGGCTGAGAAGGAAGGAGGTAAAAATAAATAACTATTTGGTTCTTTTTCCCTCCCTTCCCTGACAGTCTCTCAAGGGAAGCATGGCATTCCAGGGGTCTTAAACATTCCCGCTGCCATGGTGGTTTCACTGAGGTGGTATGCAGAGGCATCAGCCCATTTCCAGGCTGCACTTCCTGATAGAAAGTTGCCTCTGGACTGTACCAAGGTACAACTATTGTAAATCAGAAGAATCCTCAGAGCCTCACAAAACTGTCTATAAATTATCGTGTGGCCCAGAAAAGTCCAATCTTTAATGCCACAGCCAATTTTAATTCAAACATTCACATATCAAACAGTGGTTTGGCATAAGATGGTTCTATACATTAACAGAGAGGGATATCATAAGGTATTGCAGAGTCTTGCTGAAATAAATGCAAGTAAAGTTTCAGCACAATCAAAATGTCTCCTCCTAAACAAATCCCAGTCACAAAACCCTGATGTTCCAGCATGCACAGACACTGAACTGTGTTCCTGCACTTGCTCGTGGCCCTAAATTTCAATCTTTGGGTCTGCTCAATGGAGATCGCAGATCTAGTCATGCAAAGGTGGCACTACCTTCTTCCAGCTTTCCATCTCCTGCTGCACTACCACTATGGCATCCTATAAAAACATTTTCTATACGAAGCAATCACAATACATGGTGTCAAACTGAAGTAGGTGTCAAAACTACAAATTCCAGACCCTGAATTTCCACTGGCAACTTGGAAACTCTCATAAAGTCTCTGTTTGATTTGGATGGTTCAAAGACACCAAATCCAGGCTGGTGTGGGGGACTTTCCCCCCATTTTCCAGACCTCCCAGCACTGGTAATTGCTCTCACTGCTTCATAGCTCCCACACTTTCAGAGTCAAAGCCAATATACATAAAAACATAGTAGAAAGAAAACAGCTGCTGCCCTTGATGGGGTAGTATCTACAATTTCAGTTGGTGAGCCTTCCTCCTTCCCTTCTGCTCAGGTAACTGTTACCGCTTAGGGAAAGAAGTTTGGAGGACATCTCATTTTTGCAAGGAGCCAGAGAAGACGTTTTGTTGTTTTGTTTTTTTTTTTTCCCTTCCTAAGCTAATTTCTGATGGAAGCAAGTTAGTAAGAACAAACTCAAACTGTGAAAAAAACCTATTAAACCCCATCACTGACAAAGACTTGCTCATATGTTGTGGTTTAAGGGTGAACAGACTGAGGGGGAGGACAGGTGGTAACCCCAGGACCCTGAGGAGTCAGAAGGCAGCTGCTACTCCCTCCCCTTCCCCGCCACACTCCACAGAACAAGGAGACAGGAAGTTCAGGGGGCTCTTCCTTCCCGCGCTCTGCTGCTGTGGCTCAGCCTGGCTGGGCCTGACTCCTCATGTGCCGCACAATCCATTGCCATCCCAGAGCGGGTTCTGTGCAGTTCTGTGTCCTTCTTCCCTTAATATTCTTTTTTTTCTGTTTTTTCTCCTGTTATTCATTAAATTTGTTATGGCCTTAACTTCCAATCTTGGATGAGGCATTTTATCTTTTTTCCTTATTCCTGTTTTTATCCTCCCCTGGGAGGGAGGGCTCAGGAGGGCTAAAAGAAAGAACTCCTGCTCTGTGTTTCATGTGGGCTTGCCCTGAGCCTTAAGTGGAGACATCATAGCGAGTTTACAAAAAAGTCTGCTGAATTACAGGGGATTCAGTATCTGCTGAGGAGCTGTAGGTCTTCTACAGAACAGGAGGCTTCCTGGGCAATATATCATGCAGCCCAATCATGGAAAACACAGGTCACACCACTGCAATCAGTAACTCCATAGTGAGCACATCATTTTTAACCAAAGCATGACGAGGTCTTTGTCTTGCCTCTACAAGGCTTTTTGCCACTGCTGTGAAGCCTTGTCTGATATACACAACTCACTTGGGCATCTACGCCCTCTCTAGAGCACCTGAGGAGAGCTGGGCATTTAGGATGGGTTACAGAAGCCAGAGTGCTAAGGTGGTCACCATTAAAGAAAGACAAAATGCTGAAGGGAGCTATGCCACTGATGTGCCCCTCTAGGAACTGCTCCCAGAGCTGACTCACCGAGGCACACATTTTACATCTCTATCTACTTACCTGGAGAAATAAGTAACCACATGCATGATGACAGATTTAAATGGTATCAATGTCATGAGCCCACTAGTTTTTACGAGCCCTACTCTGGGTAAGAGGACAGTAGGGTTTCAGGGGTCTCCTCTCCCCTTCTCCAGCATCCTTGCATTTTCCATCATCTTTGTATCCCCTGGAGAAGTGCAGAGCTAATTCCACAGTGCAGAGAGCAGCACAAAGTGGCTCTACCACACAGAGACCAATCTCTTCTATGCTGAGACCCATCCCATATGCAGGATCTGCAGATATTTAGATGATGGCACACAGCTGAAATGCAGAAATCTTGGATGTTCAGGTGTAGATAATTCTGATAATGTGGCTTGGATACATGACAGTATGTTCTCCTCTGCTCAGTGGTTCTCACCACCACCTCAAGATACATTAGGCCAAAAAGATTAAGAATAGCTTTCTAGCCTAACTGCTCAAAAACTTATAAGGGATGCCTTGTTTCAGGCCTTACTTCAATATCTAATATCCAAAGCAGAAGAATATATTCTTCAAACTGGACCACAAGACCTTCTCTCAGTGGTGGCAGTATGTAGGAAAGTAATGCAACAGCACATTTCAGGGAATTATGATCTAACCATTAGCAACTGCCACCATCATCTCTTCTATAAAGCCTCCTTCACATCTAATACTTCTATTTTCTATCTTTTCTATCTGTGTGAACCTCATGAGGTTTAACAAGGCCAACTGCAAGGTCCTCCTGCACTTGGGTCAGGGCAATCCCTGTTATCAATATAGGCTGGGTGATGAAGGCATCAAGAGCAGACTTGGGATACTGGTGCATATGAAGCTGGACATGAGCTGGCAATGTGTGCTTGCAGCCCAGAAGGCCTGTATCCTGAGCTGCATCAAAAACAGCATGAACACCAGGTCAAGGGAGGTGATTCTGCCACACTACTCCGCTCTGGTGAAGACCCTACCTGAAGTACTGTGTCCAGCTCTGGAGTCCTCAGCACATGAAAGACATGGACCTGCTGGAGCAGGTCTGGAGGGCCACAGAAATGATCAGAGGGCTGGAACACCTCTCCTGTGAAGGCTGAAAGAGTTGAGCTTGTTTAGCCTGAAGAAGATGAGGGTCTAGAGACACCTTATTGTTGCCTTTCAGTACTTAAAGGGGGCCTAAAAGAAAGATGGGGACAGACATTTTATTGGGGCCTGTTGTGACAGGACAAGGGGTAGTGGTTTTATACTAAAAAAAGGGTAAATCTAGACCAGATATAAGGAAGAAATTTTGTAAAATGCAGGTGGTGACACACTGGAACAGGTCGTCCAGAGACACAAGTAGTAGCCTCATGCCTAGAAACATTCAAGGTCAGGTTGGACCTGACTGTGAACAACTTGATACAGGTAAAGATGTCCCTGCTCACTGCAGGGGAGTTGGACTAGATGACTTTTAAAGGTCCCTTCCACCCCAAAGCCTTCTATGATTGCATGATAATACAATCTTGCTGCTAAAGAAGGGCTCAGCACTGTTAATACAACCACTTTGATGAGCTCAGAAGAACAACAGTGCAAATTTGTGTCTGCTGTGTACTAACATACTGGAGCATACCCACTTACCTCATAGGTGTACGAGGTACCTATTGGTCTTGTACAGATTGTTTTAGAATTTCAGATTATTGAGTGTCCAAAAGGTATGTTTTATGAATTTTATATCCATAGCCTTTGGTAGCCCTGCCTCCTATGGCACACTGAAGGTCAATGGTTCCTAAGTAATTAAATTACTCAGGCACCTTGAAATTCACTACCATCATTTTTTCTGGGATTCTTAACAAAGTAAAAGGACTCCTTCTCTCAGAGACTGTCTTCCAGTTCCAGTAGGAACCTCCTGTTTGCAAGCCAGCATTTGGTTAGCAGAGATGAGTTTCAGAAGTGCTATCCAGGGCCTCTATGAATGATTTCCTGCATAGCATACATAGGAAGCAGTCATAAGTGGCATATACATGCTCATTATGTTTACATGTGATCAATAACTGAACTCTACTCATTTTAAAAACAAATTTCTCAGACAAACTTCTTGTCCCACATTTCAGATATCTAAAATTTGCTTAGCCCTGGTTTGCTTCAGATATATGGAGAGACTCCTCTGTTGCAATGCCCTACTTCTGCTGCACACCTTTTAACAAGGTAAACTCATCTCAGTTGTCTCTTACCATCCATGCCCTGTAAGGAAATGCTGGCCATTTGCAAAAGGCAAAGTCTGTACGTGTGGATTGCTTTGATCATAAGAAGGCTGTCCCATGATAACCATCTGGAAGGACCCTTGCTCTTCCTACTGTATAATAATAATAACATGGTGACTTCAAATGACAGTGGCCACAATGTTTTCAAATCACAGCCTTCCATGCACTCATTATTCTTTAAACACACCACAAGAACACTCACCTATATGTGATGTTCACAGAATAAACTTCAGAAAGAAATGATAAATACAGAACAAATCTACTCAAGCTGAGAATAAATTGCTCATTCTAGAACAAGTTATGAAGGTTTTGCACAGGGCTAACATTCTTTGAAATCAAATGAATACCAAGTTCCTAAAGTAAACATACTCAAGTCCAAGACGAAGTCTGCTACAGGTTTCTTTTAGTCTAATTTCCAGTAAAGTTTACCGAAGTGAAAGAGAACATCAACACTGAAGCCAGAATACCCATATGCTTCCTTAATGGACTTTCCACTAAAGCTCTTTAATGGGAGTTACTTAACAGAGTCACAGACGTCTTGGTCATAATTAATGTCTCCCTCCTATAAATGATAAATTCCTTCATTTTGCTGTTTATCGAACTCATCTTTGCATTTCATAGCTTACAGAAAGTCCACCAGATGAGACATCACTCTGTGTAAGTTACTGCGATGGTTACTCTCAGGGATAAAAGTGTGTATCAAAATTTGTCATTTGAGTTATAGTAGCTTAAAATTCTAGTAACTGATTTCATATTGGTCTGGACATACTTCACCAATACCATCAAATTGACTCTCTACCTTCACACTAATCACTTTTTTATGTCTTGTCCCCATCAAAAATAAGCAATGGCTTGGGTTCAATCCCATGGAGATCACAAGCAACTGAAATCAATTATTTCCAGTTCACTGCTACAAATACCTCTGATAGCATCAGTTACTAAAAACAAAATCAAGATCATGGCACATCCTCTAGCAAAGAAAATTAAATGTTCATGGTCTCTGCACAAAAGGAAATCTTAGGTATTGCTTATCTATTTTTGTCTTTCAGATAATACCATCCTTTGAGGAGAACTACAGATCACAATTAAGGAAAATTAAACTGCTACCAAAAATGTCCTTTTTCAGAGATGCTCAGTTGTAACTATAATGTATAATAACACAGGGTGATTAGGGTTTTTTATCCAGATGAAGCTAAAATCGGAAATAAAAATATTTAAACTGACTCAACTGGCAAAAGTTTCATTTAATTCCTTTGGTATTTTGTCATCAGAGCTATAAACATGTGGCTTTTGATAACACATGATTAACTAAGTCTTTCATATGAAGCCAGGAAGCAAATCTGGATGAAGCTGTACTTGAGAACAGTGTCTCTCCCAGTGACAGTTCAGGTATTTATTGTATTTTAATCATAGTGGGATGGCATAGCCCTGAATTTTGTGCATTACTTCAGAACACATAGTAAGAGCAGAAGTCCACACAGTGCTGGAAGAATAACTGCACTTTCACAGCATCTGAAAACTAGCAGTCCCTCAGCACAATCTTTACCACAGCTTTGTCAAACTTGAGAAAAATACCCATGTTGAAAAAAGAAAAAAAAAAAGAAAAAAAAACCAAACAAACAAACCATGCTGAATATTTGCTTTTTCTTATATTATTTGTAGAAGTCCAACTACTTCCTAAGCACTAAGAAGCCAGACACTAGTTATTGAAGTCTCAGTTCATAAACATAAAATCAAAACAAAAGATGTTTAAACTAGCTGAATTACCAAAACAGAAACCAGTGCTGTGAACTAGTTTAAATAAAATAGAGCTGAGTGTCCTGAATAATCAGGGTTTGGGTTTTTCCCAAACTCCCATATATATACAAATATGTAAGAAAACAAAATTCTTGTACTTCATCTGGAATTATGCACTATAGGGAACTGATAGCACAATGTGGTCTCTTTAAATCACCAGTCCAATCAAATGACCTGTTGGGGCATCAATAAAATGTCAACATTGCTAACAAATACTGAGATTGCCTGAGATGTTTCTTTTCACATCATTAAAAAAATACAACAGTGTACAGTTAAAACAATAATCAGCTAGGAACAATAAGTAACAAATGTCTTGGTGTGATCCTAATCCATTCACTTATGTCTACACTGGAAAAAGTGGATCTCAGCTAGCAACAGACACTGAGAACTGAATCTGTCAAGAGAATGACTTATCCTTTCTCACTGAGGTGGACATTCTTGGAAGGGCCAGCTCAGTGTATTACTAGTGAGAGAACACAGCCAGGAATGGGACGCTCTGGACCTAGAAGTTCAATTGGAGGTTTCTAGAAAAGCTCCAGGACACTGTCTCAGTCCAAGGCTCCTTCCAAAACATCTGATTAATGCTTGGCAGAGGGACAATGTAAACAAGGGAAAAGAAGCTATTGGCCAGGCAAGTTCACAGGGAAGTTCACTGATTTCAAGATCTCTCACTGCAGACATTTTCCAGTTAAGGTTTCTATGGTGCATGATTTCCACCCAGCTCTACATGCTGCTTTCAGAAGTTCCCCCTTCTCACAGCCTGGGATTGAATGGGTGGCGGGCAGGAGAGGAAGCCAAGCCTCCCCCCTTCCTGTTCAACAAGCACCTTGCTACTCAGCTCAGAGGTAGTAACAGGTTCCTGCAGCAACCCCAATAGTTTGAACTGTAAAGGAAAACAAGGAACACTCTAGCAGAGAAACAACAGGTCTTTTTTTCCTTTTACTGCCTATCACTTTTTCATACAGACACTGCTGTTGCAGTCTATTTTCTGTACTTAAAGATGGAGGCTGACTTTTCAGTCACTAATCTGGCATTGTGTTTGGATGTTAAACTGACTTCATATACAACTAAAATGCTGATGACATCAGTGAAAATTGTTCATAAAGATTTTCAAGTCTGGCTGGAAACCTTCAGGGCAGGACTATACATTGTGACTGGCTGACCAAGTTAATACAAACAGTGCTTCAGAACACAGCAAGGGATGGGGTCTGAGTCCATTCACCCTCGCTGCATTCACTGGAAACTAAAACCCTTTCCATGCAGAAGAAACTTCACTGCACAAGAGGTAGTCAGGAATCAAGTGAGAGTTGTGAATGCACAAGAAACATCCAGTCAATCTCAACAAGCACGAGAAGCTGGTAAAAATATTTTTTTCTTGTCACTGCTACATTTTGGGGTTAGCTTAGAACAATTCCTTAGCAATGGACTCTGAAATATCCCAAGGGTCTTTACAACTTAAAAGGTATCTTTCTGTTAAATAAACTGCTGCTACACCAGGCACACTACCAATTGCAAATTTCAGTTGTTTCTAAAGAAATCAAATCCTCAAGAACTAATAAATTATTCCATATTTTTCCAAGGTTCTGAATGAGCTCCTTGCTTTTCCTTCCAGGTTCTGTGCAAGGCTCCAGTTACAGAAATGTCCTAAAAACATTTTCACTCCAAGTAAAGACAATTATTTTGTCTTGTTTACATGGAGATTCTTTTTTTTTTTTTCTTCTCAAAACAATCTCATTTTAAGCTATAAATACTGAAAAACACTCCCAACATTTGGCATCATATTTTATGAAAACCTACAGAGAGCTCTGGTTGACAGATCATAGTTCTTGAAATGTGTTTGATAAGAGCTTGCTCCCTACCAAGTATGGAACTCCTCACAAGCACTACCTGCTAAATCAGTCCCTTCTAACATCAGTGATCTATACATAGAGGAAAAGATAATATTTTTTAATGAGTTTTTACCCTTTCTGTACTCATTTTACTGTCAATGTTGCTTCCCAGATATTATCAGACGTGAGTTAACCTACATCATGTTTCAGCTAAATGACTGTATCTAATTACTCCGTGATTTCATAATAGTACAACACTTGGGTCTGGGCCTCAGCACAACAAATACAATGGAAAATCCAAGCTAAATGCCAAAAAGTTTCCATTTTTGTAGCCTGGCATTTTGGTTCCACCATTTCTGAAGCCCCAGCAAAATATTCTGTGTGGTTAAACTGTTCCTGCCTGAGAAGCCATTTAAAATACACTAGTATTTAAGCAACTACCCTGCAATACACATTCAGTCTCTCCAGGTCACCACTTCTAAAGTCAGTTCCTCATTTGCTGTGTCTTCCAATTTTCTTTCCTACTTGCCTCTCACCCTCTCATTCCTCCTCTTTTTAGGGACTGTGTCTGGTCTTTCCTTAGCTGGAGCTGGCAGCAGCATGACTGAGAGGATAGCACCCTAAACCTTGCCTCTTTTTTCAAGAGGGTAATTAGAATTACAGTCTTGAGGAGGAGAAAGGACCCACAGACTCACAGCCTCACTCAAAGGCCTTTTCAAAACAGTGCTTTAACTCTGGTCATCATGGCTCCTGTGAACTGGAATCATTGAGCTCCCTACATGAATAATCTTCATAGCAATTAATTTTCAAAATCACAGTGAGCAGATTTTTGTAACAGCAACACCAATTAATCACTTCTGAATATCACATTTGTCCCTTGGGTTTTTGGTCACTTCCTCATGTGACGATCTTCAAAGCACTTTCACAATTACAGATCTACTCAGTACTACCTCTGTGAGGTTAGTGATACTCTGGTACACCGAAGATTGACAGGGTTGCAGAGAGAGAGAGTAAATCAAAACATGGCACTTGTTTCTTTATTAGACAGTGGTGGTAGAAGAAAGAAAGAGATCTAAACTACACTTAAGATTAGAGAATTCTAGAAAATGAAAAGTTAGTTGCATTACTCTTCTTTAAGCTCACCATTTTCTCTCCTTGATCCTCTCAATTCCATATAAATTAGGATATTTTTCCCTCTTCTTATCGACCTTACTCCTTTCAGGTGATCATAACTTTGAAATATTCAAACTGACACATTTCAAGTTTCAGAAAAACTCAATCTTTCCCCACCATGGACCTATCAGTTTTGTAGCTGACTTTCTTCAAAACCTCCTTTGCTTATACACTTAGAGACCCAGCTGACATCAGAGTCCTACTAAGATGAATGCATGATGTGATGGGACATGCCCAATTAGATGCCACTGATCTCCAGCAGTTTGGGCATTAAACCTCAGCCTGATCCTGCCACACCACACTCGCCAAAGCCTGCATTACCTTCACAACTGAGTCTGCAGAGCTTTCAATATGGTCTGTGTTAAGCTCACCAATCAACTAATGAGAAACCTGTTGTTCTCACATTTAGAAAGGAGACAGAAACAATCAGAAAAGGGAAGTATATTTTGTATCAGGAACATCAGGAAAGGGAAGTATGTTTTTGTATATGTGAGGTACAAAGCCTACCTCTTTCTCCTGGTCTTCCTGGTTGACCAGGGCTTCCTGGAAACCCTTGCATGCCTGGTGATCCTTGTTCACCCTGTGGCCCTGGAGCCCCTGGCCGGCCTGGCTCACCAGGAGGTCCTGCAATGGTTCGTGTTGAGACAGACTGGCTTGGAATCTGGTTCAGAATTGAGTTATATCTTGCCATATGACCTGTCGGGGAATTAAAAAAGTCATCATTTTCAAGTTGCAGTGGAGAACCTGGTTCAGCGGACTTTGAACAGAGCACTGGCAGATCCTCAAGACTGTTGTCTGTCATGCTTTGATAATATGAAGTTGTGTGCTTGTTGTTGGAGAAATGTTTTAGGGAGTACACAGAAAATGGAAGAACTATTGTGTAGAATTTTATTTCATTGCTTTGGAAGGGTTTTTTATTTATTTATTTTATGTCTACAAAAATTTAAAATTGTTACAGCAGACGCTTCTGTATACTATAATAGTTTGGAGACAATTCAGGCTTTTTTTAGATGGCTGATGCTAATCAGCTGTAGTTGGACATAAATCAAGTTGAACATAAATCTAGTTGGAACAGAAATCCCAACTGTCCAGCCTGAAACAAACAGATCCACTTAGATGCTTTGAAAAGCATCATTTTTGTAATTGTGGGAAGAAATTATCCATTCTAGAGATAGAAGAATATGAACTATTGATGTACTTACCCTGGATGAGTTGTTCACACACTTGACGAGCAACAGCACGCACCATTGCTTGGGACTGGAGATCACCCTGGATAACAACAGCAGCCACGTCATAACACAATTTTTTGCATCATTTATGTCTTGAAAATTCTTAGAGCAATGAAAGACATGTATTATCCCTGAGAGATAATGCCCTCAGAGCTGAGAAGAAAAAGCCAGAGAAGTCTTGGGATTTCTCTGGTTCCCATTACTGTTTTCAGCCTTCTCAGAGGTCTGAGAAGATAACCCTAATGAGAGATTTGGGGGCATGTTTAATACCACATCTCACCTTCGAAACATTAATGTAGCTAATATAAGCTAATGCTTGGAAAAGAAGGAAAGTTTGCCTGATTGCACAGAGAAAACTATTGTGCCTGTAAATGCAGAGAAACATAAATTGTTGGATAAAGCTTTTTATGAGATAGAAAGTCAGACGGGGGAAAAAAAAAATATGGTGGCTAACGTGAACATAGACTTACCCGCTCACCCCTTTCACCCTTAGCTCCAGGAGGACCCTATTAAAAGATTAAGCACAAAATCAATTCTCGTTTTGTTCTTGCTCAAAATTTTTAACACCTAAACATTGTCTCCCTTGCAGCATCACAGTAAAAGGAGAAAAAAAAAATTAACAAAGCACAAGGTTTCAGGAAGCTATGTGATAATAACAAATAAACTTTTTCCATTTCAGTACAGAAAAATGTTTATCTTTAGCAATTAAGTGGCAACAATGACTTTCTCCAGGGTTTGTCACATACTAGATACTCTTTCTTAAAATGGCAACAAGACCAGCCACCAGATGATGCATTTCACATGGCTGAAAGGAGCCTAATTACCACGGAATGTAAAAAAAAGAGAAGGCTGATGGGAGATGAAACATCAGCCTGAACTTTGTAACATTTGCTGTGGCAAAACACTGCATATGCTATGAAGAGAGTCAGCAATGGAATTAAACTGCACAGGAAATTAAATACAATATACAGTATTAAAGATAATGTAATACTGTAATGGTGGTAAGGATCACTATAGACTGGAACTAGTTGTCTAGGGCAGTTACAACTTCACCAGTGGAGGGTTTTGGGGTAGGCTAGACACCCCTCAGGAACTCCTGAAGTGAGGAAAGGTCTTCATGAAGAGGTAACAGGCTGACTGATACATGGTTAAAGCACAGCTTATTCTATCCTGGGAAAGAAGAAACTCACCCCTAACAAAGCCTGTAAGATTATTTCTAGGCCTTTTTTTCTATTACTCTGCCTTTTAGAAAAGGCAGTTATTGGAGCTCAATGACTTTTCACCCATGTAGCTGTTTTTTCAGAACTACTAGAGTCTAAACATTCATAGCAGAAGTCTTACATATCTCACAGGAATATCTACACTGTAGGAAATCTAGTTCAATATCTGGAACATGTGTTTGGACAGGAACTGAATAGTCAACATGTTATACGTTGATAGTAATAAGTTCCATAGCTCATCAAATCTCCTTAGTAGATCTCATGATTACACTTAGAAACTATGCAGAACTGGGCATTAGGTTATTATCTTTGCTTATATATTATCACTCATTTCATTTCCACCTAACCAAATAAAAATGCCTGCATTGGACTAAACCTCCAAAGCAAACTAGATTTTGAAAAAAAAAAATAATTCTATTCTACAAATGAAGTTAGAAACACACGCTTTCCCATTCTGATGTCTTGAAAAATTAAATAGAACATTCCCTATGATATGTGGGGAAAAAAAATGAGCAGTCTTTATAAGCAACCAAGTGGTCAAATATTGAAATGGGAATACACAATATTATCTGAACTGTTACAGAGAAAAAGAGGTCCACTGTAAATCGTGGTTTTTATGTGATTTACGCACTCATTTTATAGTTATATTCTTTTCTTTTAGTTAAACTGTAGGTTTTTTGATGTATTAAAACAATATCTGAAAAACAAACTAAGTATTAGAGATTCCTAATACTAATTTTAGGTATAGATAATGTCATTTTCCACTCAATGGTCAAATTTATAATAACATTCTAGAAAAAGCCCAGATCATTTGTCAGTTGTCCTGATGTAAACCCAGAGCAGCCACAAAAGCCAGATTTTTATTCATGCAATATTGTCAGAGTTTGAAAATCAGAATATTATTTTGGAAATATTCAGGTTAATTAATGGCATACTGTAATTTCCCAAGGGTTACTTGAAGTGCAAAAAAAAAAAAAAAAAAGAAAAAAGAGAAAGTAACTACACAGACTAAAAGTTCACATACTGTTATGTGAAAAAAACACTTCTGTGTTTCAATCTGGTGTTTTAACTCTCTAATCCCTATATTCCAAACACTGTATGTAAGATCAATAAAAAAAATAATTATGAAAAAATGAAGAAAGAAAGACCAATATGATGTTTTGCTCAGCCACTAACTGCAAACAGATCTTAAGCTATAAATATTGAAGAGTTCTGTAAAACAGTGAAGCCAGGATCAGAAATTAATACAGGGAAGCAAATATATAGCAATATTAATTAATTTTACTCACAGGAGCTCCAACATTGCCTTGTGGCCCCTGGCTTCCAGTAACACCTGGAACTCCTGGAGCACCAGGTATACCCTGCATGGAAAAAAAGAAAGAAAATAGTGGTTATGACAATCAACATCCTTGAATTGTGATGAGAGAAATAACTGTGTGCTGGAGAAGAAGGGCACAAAACAGATAAGACACACTTCTACCAGTCAAAGGCTGGAGATCCTGGGAGACAGGACTTAGAAGTAAATGTTGTAGAAAAAGCCCAGCTCTGAGAAAAACACTTGAGAAAAATGGCCTTGTGTTGCTTGCTTTCAGAAACAGGCACAGGCTCTAACTGCAAGATTAAATCCTGCGATGTTACTGCCATGTTCAGGGGGGTAACTCAGAACATTATGCATATAAACAGCAGGATTTCTTGGAGAATACTCCCCGCCATCAGCAGTTTCACCTAACTTCTTAGATCTATCAAGATGACATTAACCTTGCCTAACTGCCCTAGCTGAGAAGGATGAGACCAAATCCGGAAACATGTGTCTTCCTTTTAAGGCTGAATGTTGCCTCTGCTGTCTTTCTTGATTATTCTATGAGAGTATTTGAATACCTGCACTCATCTCCAGCCTCCAGATCAAGCAGAACTTAGTGGTTGACTTCAGCTAACAATCCCAACTGGAATTTCTTACAAAGAGAATGCAGTTTCAATTTTTAGGAGTACCAATTCCCTTTATATAGTGCAGTTACTTGACTAAGAACAAGCTATTAATCTATTCATGGAACAACTGTCTCTGCTTCCCATGGGAGACATTTTTTCTTAAGCTAAGTAAGAGTAGAAAGAAATTACACTGGACAAGCATCTCTCTGCCAACACTGTATGTCATGAGAACTTTAACTTCCAAGGAGAACCTCTGGCCTTGGTCTATCCACTGAAGCCTAGATAACAGTGATCTACAATCCCCCCCAAATCCTGTTGATTTTTACACTAATGAATTCCATAGGCAATACTCACCATTGGGCCAGGAGGTCCTTGTGGGCCTGTGGGTCCATCTTTGCCAGGAAGGCCCTGGAAGAGAGAAATATATGCAATTTTATCAGCTTTTTATATATACTTCATGAGTTTGTTCCATTTAATCTAGAAGATTTATTTTTTTAATTTTCTAATCAGTAACTGCTGGTAGTGGTTTCTTAGAAGCAAATTCCCTTATTTGCCCTGGGGAGGGTTTCTTTCTGAAAAGGAGCTATAGTATAGCTGATATTTAAAATAAAATAAAATAACCAAAACCCACACCAAATCCATCTAGTCTCACAATACATTTGAAATAAGAAGCAGCAACGCAAAACTTTTTGTATCTCAGAGTGAATTTCACTTATAATGCTGCTGTAGGGAGGTGAATGAGAGTATTTGCTGTCAGACTTCTCTACCACAAGACAGGTCACACTTCTACATCTGTTCTCACTGGTTTCAACTATTCACAGTCCCAGTGATTAAGTGCTGAAAGGTGGCAACTAAGAGTCTATCTCTCTGCCCAGCTATACTGTACACATATACTAGCTATCACCCAAGGTCCTGATTCAGGAAGCAGCAGGAATGCTCATGTGGTTTACATTATGAACGTGCTTCAGAGCTTCCAGAAATGAGAGCCAAAAACTATAGATAACTTGGAAACTGAAAAGAAAGCAAATAATGAAAAAAGACTGACCAGATGTAGAAGAAAATACACTACTAATGAAGTATTCTTGCAAATTAACCACGATGCACATTTTGTATCCACATGCTATAAAGCACAGGTTTCTGAATAGCCTGGTGATAAGTCAACTCTATTACACAGCCTAAAAAGGAGGAATATGATCTTATCTGTGGCTCAAGACCAGAATATGGAGATGAGAGTAGAAGGAAAGAGAGGGTTTGAAAGTTTTTCTGTTAACACACAGACATTAAAGAACATTCTAGGTCTCAGCATCTCAGCAACCTTCAGAAAATAAATCATGCTTTTCTGGTTTGTACTTTATTTCCTGAAACTTTATTTCTGACATAGTTTCAGTAATGAATATAGCATGAACTACTAGTTTTATGCTTTGCATAATTTGGAAAATACGATTCAAACTTGCTATCACATGTCATTAAAGTACTGGTTGGGAAATATTATCTGCCATATACCTGGAAAGGAATTTTAAAATTCCACCAGAAGGGTGTTTCAATGGTAAAATAAGCCACATAGTCAACTCATATTATGTCATCTATGCATCCTTAGTCTTGATAAGGAAATACTTTTCTTTTTCCACAGTGTAGGCAGAAGGTTCCTGAAGTTTCAAGGACCAAAGCAGGTTCCCCTATCACAGTAAGAACTAAAGCAAACATAACAGCTACGTAGCACTGAAATAAAGATACTAGTAGTGTCTCTTATCACAGTAGTTTTAGGACAGATGCGAAGAAAAGATTGCAAGCTCAGCTCAATCAAATAAATTTGCAAAGGAAAGCGCATTTGGTCTTCCAAACTCTGTGTTTCTAGAGGAAATAGAGAATGGCATAAGGAACTTTGAAATAACTAAAATTATAAAACAGGGTTTCTGATAGTCTCTGGAAGAAGCATTTAGTTGTGAACAATGTTCTGACACATTCAGTTATATACTCAGTTTTATAACAACATGGAATTCTCTGAAAGATAATACAAACCAGACTTGTTTTTGTAAGAGTAAGACCTTCAGGAAGACTGATACCTCCATATTTACAAGTACTTTTCATTTTTTAAAGCAAAGATTTAAAATCTACGTTTATTTATTGGTCCTAAAGCAGGATGAAAATTGTCTGGATGATCTTAATTTAACTAACAGGAGAGAAATTGAGAGCTTTCTACTGACCTCTAGGATCTAGTGTGGATTCGCACAAACTCCTAAAGAAAAATAACACTGCATGTCTCTCCCTTATCCCATGCAACTCAAAGAGTAGAACTAACAATATGATCAGAATCACATTTTCATTGAATATATTTCACCATCTCTTTCATCTGAGCAGTATTTTTACTCTTGGCTGCTAAAGAATCATCTCCTGTCTATTCTCCTAGGATTCATTTCTCTTGGCACTGTGTCTGTATTACCTGCCCACAAAAAATTGCCTCCTACTGTATTTCTTAGATGTGAAATTGCTATTTCTAAATGAAGCCAAAAAGAGGACCAGGTCCAGTGGAGGGCCATGAAGATGTTCAGGGCTGGAGCACAGGACATATGAAGAGAGGTTGAAAGAATTAGGTTTGCTCTGCTTGGCAACCTGATTGCTGTCTAAACTACCTGACCAGAGGCTAACGAGATGTAACCAGACTCTTATCAGAGGTGCCCAGCAACAGGACAAGATGTAACAGACACAAGTGGAATTGGGGGAATTTATGATTCAACGTTAGGGGGGAAAAATGTTACAGTGAAACTTATTACTGTCATGGGTTGCCCACAGAGGCTGTGGAATCTTCATACTTGGAATTGTTCAAGCCTCAATATGGACCTGAGCAACATGATCTCATCAGACCTGTTTCAAGCAGACTGTTGGACTAGATGACCTCTGAAAGTTGCTTCCAACCTTAATTGTATGATTTCATAAATGCCCCTAAAATAGCATGCATCTAAACACCATGCTAGAAATGGCTTCTGATCTATGCTATCCCCTGAACAGTGTGTCCTGAAAGAGCTGGCCCAGCCCAACACTGCCAAGAGGAATGAAAAGCATTAGACTGTGTAGGTCACTAAGCAATGGTCAAAATGATGTTCTGGTATTATCTAATTTACTAATCTACAGACAAGGGCTTTGTGTTTCACAGCTGGTCTCCTTGCCCTCCTGCTCTCAGAGTGAGCTGAACAGAAGCCATTAGGGCTGAAGAAATGTCTGTGATAATCATTCTCTCTATCAGTTAGAGGTGTCTTACTGCAGACCAGTGTCTTCAAGCAGGATGAGTCAACATTGGTCAATGTTTCTGGACTCCAAACTAGCTGCAGCAGCTCAGCAAGAGAAATCAATCACCTGACAGTTTAATTCTGTGGTCCCACCTCTAGCAGACATATAGGGAAGCACATGCAACAGAGCTTCCTCCATAGCTTTTTTAACCTGCTAAAGAAGAACTATGCCTCTTTGCCAAGCAGAAGCACCCCTGAGTAAACCAGCAGGCAACAGTGAGCAGTAGCAACGTCATGGGCACAAGAGATACAAACCTGGGAGTCAGAACAATGGAGGGTCCCTTCCTACACTGTGTCATCAAGCAGAGCACTCTTGCAACTCAGGATGATATATGAGGCCTCGCTTGTTGCAGCTGTATAGATCTGTTCTCTTGGGTGGCCTGCACTTTTCAAGAAACAACATGGATTCCAATTGTAACCTGACCTTGGACAGTAGCCATGGAGATATGGGAAAGGGAAGACTTTTACCCTCTCTACCTACACATCTCAACAAGGGTCAGTCTCAGTTTGCTTCCAAACTTTATACTCTTGGCTGAAAGAGATGAACCGAAAGCACAAGAGAGTCTAATTACTGTCTACATACTCACCAGAAGCATGATGTTGGTTTGGATTCTCTCACATGTGCAATTCAAGCTCTATGATATGCTTGGGGGAGTTAGAGAAGAAACACAATCTGTTCTCTTTAGTAAAACCTGTCTATATTGCCAACTACAAATATGGGACAGCAAGAGAGGTCAGCAAACAACCCCAGCCATAATATAAAAATAAATAATTTTCCATTCTATAAAGTCTGACACCTTTATAACTGGAAGCTGATGAGAGAGGAGTAGACTGTTCCTCATGTGGAGTCTGAGATGTAGGTTTAAACCAGTTACTAGACAGGTATAAATATTAACATGCACATTCATAAAGTTTGCTTTATTATTAGATAATGCATTTTTCACTTTTTCACGTGGTTTTTTTATTACATCCCCCTATTTTTCATAGGGAGGATATTTCATTATGAAAACGATCTTTGTATTCATTCAAAAAAGTGACAGGGGAGATGCTCTATTTCTTAATGAGGTACTAAAAATAAAAGAAAACAAATAAGCCAGGAAATACAAAAAGAACCTTTATAGACCAATTGTTGAATAAAAATACTAAGAGGAAAAAAAAGACCTTTCTCAACTGATTTCAAAAATAAACCCAGAAATTATGAACACTAGAAATCAAAACAAAAAGGAAGGAAAAAGAATGCTAAAAGTGAAGAGTTTACAACTACCGGCAACTGGAAGGAAAACATCTCCATTCCAGGACTTCCTCAGCCTATTATCTCATCATCCCCAGTTCAGCAAAGCTCTGAGATCTCCCAATAAATCTCAGTCCTGTGCTTACCTTCCATTAAAATCAGTGTGATTTAGCCATCTGTTTAAGCACTTTACAGCACTGGTACCACTATAATTAAAATATTTCAGTGAACAATAAATACTAAAGAAAAGAACATAGAAAATCTTAGTCCTAGTAATATAGCTATAAAACAGTTTGGGTTTTTGGCTAACAGCCCAACAAAAGGAGCATTAAACAAAAAGGCAATTTACTTCTCAGGAATTTTCCTGTTCCCCTTTGCTGCTGTTGCATTTATGCCCTTCAGAACTATGCCTTTCTTAAGCACTTGGCCTTCAAAGAGACTGCAGTGAAATCACTAGTTTGAGGCTTCACCCATTAGAAGCAATTTTATGTTGTCATAACTTCACAGGAATCAATGAGTTACAACACCATAGAATTAATATAATTATTTGTTGCCATAGAAACAATTACTGCTGGAAAATATTGCACAAGGGTCACACAGAGCCAGCAACAGGCTAACAGACCTAATTTTATGAGGTCTAGGCTAATTATCCATCTCCTTTGATTAACACCAGAAGAAAGGGAACACATGAACAAAGCACTATTGTCATATTTATAAAAACTGGCAATTTATCTCATTGCCCTACCTTATTATAGGCAACACAGAGGTCCTCTACAGCATAAGTGCTGCATGACCTTTCCAGGCTCTATCAAAAGCCTTTTCTGCACTAGCCTTCCCGCCAGCTTTCCTCAGAAACACCATCTCTCTGCAACAACCTGCTGACTTTCACTTGTGGGAAAACTAGACCACTTCTGAACTGCTGGCTGACATCAAGCCACAGCTGAGGGACTCCCCTGCTAAATATAAAGTTAGCTACAGAACAAAGTAAAAACACAGAGTTGTCTTCTCCTTGAATTGCAGAGTGCTCAGTGTTGCTTATGATTAGGAATGCAGAAAGTGGAGGCAGGTACCACTCCCATGTACAGCATACAGTACCAAGTTTCCTCAGCCTGGCTATGATGAAGATTAGACAGCACAGTGACAAAAATACAATTCCATCGGGCTCCAGGTCTTTATTAGCCTGGAGATGAACAGCTGACACCAAGCTTAGGGAATTTAGGGAGAAAAATTCCAGCACAGTCAAAAAGATGACATTAAAAACATGCAAAAATGAATTTCCATATAGATCATGGGCATCACAGTGTTGTAAGGTAGGAAAAGGAATGTATTTGCCTTCATATTTCACCACAACTTAATTAAAAATTAGAAGTCTATTCATCTGATGGTACCATTGTGTAAACATTTATCTTAATAAATTTACTTTCTTTCCTTGATTTTAGTGAAAAAACATCTACACCCAAATTCTACAGTAACTTCAGTGAAATTACTTCTATACCTAAGGATATGTCAATGCTTAAATTCATAATAGAAGCTCAAATACACATTTCACTATTGACTGAGGTTTTTTTTTTTGTTTTTTTTTTTTTTCTATAACAAGCTCTCAGGTTAATGCCAGAAATCCAAAGGTGGCCCAGATTTCTCTATAGTTCAAGTTACATTAGCATATCCAAAAAAAAAAAAAAAAATCATGAATATGTAAATCTTGTTCAAATGAAACTGAAAAGTCATATTTAATAATGAAATTCTGCTGTAGACAGTAACCTAGTATTATACTAACAATAACTTTCCAGTGCCTGACTAATAATGAAACAAAAATCTTCCCAAGGAGACAGAGGAGGACTTGTAGATTTAACTGCACACATGAATATGAAATTTTTTACTGATTCCTAGACAGACTGTAAATATCTTAATTTCTTCAGCCAGAAGCAGAATAAAGTTGACTAAAATTTGATATTATTCTTCACCTTTTCCTTATGTCACTAGTTTCTACAGGTACTGTTCTACACTGAATATTAAAATCCCTTTTAGTTGTCTCCGTTATTCACTCACTAAGTAAAAAGCAAATTTAGATCACTGCAGTGGATTGCATGCTAATTATGTACCATCTAAGCACAATCTAATTTTAAACGTATAAGAAAATAGACTAATTTGCAGCACTGGACACAAGTGACACCCACTCCTATCAAAAGCATTAAACACAAACAGGGTGCGTGGCTCCTATTACTAGTCTAGTGTTTCTCAATGCTGATCTACTAGAGGGACAGATACTCTACCCTATCTCTGTTACTTCTCTGCTGACTGGCACAGAGATAGGTGTCTCCAGAAATTATAGAATACAAGTGACGAAAAACATAATAAATCAACCCTGCTGGAAACATCCATTGCAGAATGGAAAGAAGCTAAATGCAAAACATGTACATTTTACCTTACCCTTTGACCTTGAGCTCCATCTCTTCCAGGTGAACCTGATGCTCCTGGGACACCCTAAGCATTACAAAAGGAGGGCAAACAATGAGATCAAATTAACAGAATTCAAACAAATCGCTTTCCATTGAAACTGTATAATATGTTTTTTAATAAATGGAACTAGGGAGTTCAATAATGGTTGGTACCATTCAGTAAAGAAGGTATTTCTGTAAAACGAGAGGCAGTTAAACACACATTGTTAAAATGCACAGGCTTCACCTCCCCCGCACTACCAATCTCTGTTAAGAACACAGACAATTCCATCAGTCAGGCTTCCTGTGACAAAAAGAGCTTGATGTCCTACATCATTCCAGCATCATGCCAATATAATTCCACGGCACAGTATCAATACCTTAACCTAAAAACTACAGCTGCTATTTCTCTCTCATTGCTAAAATGGAATCTGTTACCATACTGCTTGAAGTCAGGGCAGCAATATCTCAAAGGGGAAATACCTGCCTGAGCAGGACTACAAGTTACATCTAGCAGTTGCCTGTCATTCAGATGAAACATCTCATGAAGTCTGCAAAGCAACAGTCTGGGACCATTACTACAGTGCTCCAGAAGGCTAAAAAAACCTGATGCATGAGGAAGGGCTGTATGAGTTTACTATCCCTAGCACATAAGAACAAGGTCAGGGAACCTGGTAACAACCAACAAATACTGGAGGGATATAATTATCAGAGAAGCATCTAAGAAGGTAAGAGTAAATGATGCTGAAAAGCAGCAATAAAATGGAATGCACTCTCCAGACTAAAGACTACACACTAAACTGAGTAAGTTTCACTGAATACTACAGCTTTTTAAGATGCCAATTTCCTCTTGTGAAAAATGGCCTGTCCTCCTAGATAACTCCAAGAGGAATTTAATGGGTTTAAAGTGAAAACAAGCAGATGCTAATTATTCATTGTGTAAACAGAAATCTAAGAGTGTATAGTTTTTGAGTCTATAAAGACCCAATTTCAGCATTAAACAAGGTCAAGAAAGTAACCAGTTCTTCAGTCCCGGAATGATTTGATAACTGCACACCAGTATACCCTGGATTCTCAATTCTAAATCTCAAAAATGTTCAAATTCACCCCAAGAACATGCTTATCAGCAGTTTTGGATGTGTGCCTTAATTTCACAATAATGTAAACTCAACATTAAAATTTAGTAAGTGACAGGTTAAGCAACAACTTCAGGAATACCTACCTGCAGGCCAGGAAAACCAAGATCTCCCTTCTCTCCCTTTTCACCTGGTGGCCCCTGCAAATTAAGAATCATACATAGTAAACCAAATACATGGTTACTTTCACATTTTTAATAGTTCCTTTCAGCTTATTTAGAAAGAAAAAAAAACAAACAAACAATATGAAAACAGACTATGTTTCCTGCTGAAGTCAAACACACAGACTCCATTTGCAAAAATGTAAATGAAGAATTTACAAATATAGAAAAAGAAAACCACAAAACCCCCCTCATTTTAAAAGACTTCAGAATGAGTTTAACAAAACTATAGCCATTATGTCACAAAAATGGTAATTTTCTTTTATCCTTTTCAGCCCTCAGAACCATTTCCAATAATGATGAAACCCGTGGCTTGCTGTAGAAATTAGACATGTTTCTACTGTACATATGCATGACAAAAATATAGTTTGCTATATAATAAACCAATTTTAATTGAATTTTATGCAGAAATGCAATTTCTCTATGAAATAAATATTCTTATAATTAATGTATTCTCTGATATTCTCTGATGACAGCATCATAATGCCTTGGTAAATCACTTCTTTATTTTGTATAGAGTACCATATAGGCTGGGCAAAATGAAGGAGTGTATTATACTGTAGTAAATTTTGGGGAAAAAAAAAAAAAAAAAAGGTAGCCAACTACCTCTAGCTAACTCAAAGTTCAGATCCAAATAGAAACAGGAATGTTGGCAGTGAACCTACATCCACTATAGGTTACACCCAAATGTGTGATTTCAACTTGAATATTGAAATTCAGATCCCGATCAGGACACCAAAAGATATTTTGGTCTAGTCTAAGATATGTGGTGTTCAAAACACCACAGGAAAAAAACCCTATTGATTTTGTAAGTCTCACTGGAAGCCCTTGAATAGAAAGTCCACTGGGTCCCTGTGGTCCTGGAGGTCCTTGCGGTCCAGGAACACCAATTTCACCTCGAGGTCCATCTGGTCCCTAAAGTAGCACAGAACATAAGTTAAACTTTTATCATATGGATAGAGGCAGCTTTTGTTTGAAGAATTAAATACCAATAGACTCAAAAACATCTGAAGTATGGGTTAACATTTGATTGAGAAGTTAGGGTTCAATTTAAAACTGTCTGGTTCCTTTAGAAATTAAAAAAAAAAGAAAAAAGAAAATGATTTATGCTGTGACAGCATTCTGAATTTTCTTTTATCAAGGAACAAACAGGACATGCAATTGTTATGAAAAGCGACACAGCAAACGCCAATGGCATTTCACTGTTTTTCCTCGGCAACATCAGAGACAATCTGGTATTCATTTCAAGGTTTACATGCAGCAGAGATGCAAACCAAAAACCTGTACATCTGTCCACTGAGAAATGCTGTACAAAGTACCTTCGGACCTGGATCCCCACGATGACCTTTGGCTCCTCTGACACCTGGACCACCCTGTGAAGCACAAGCACATGACTTGCTGAAAACCAACTCTCAAACAAAAATGAAATCCAGAGAAGCGCAAGCAGTTTTTTCGTCCTCCTGAATCAATGTTCAGGAATCACTGAATATCCTGTCCATGTCCTTCCACTGGAGTAATTAAACTAAGAACATACTTAAGTGTGGCCATACACAGGGAAAGATTTAAACACAGATGTGACCACTTGTGAGAGCCAAGAATGCACACCAAATAAGCATCAAAATAACACTGAAAGCTGCCACAGGGATGGAAATGTATACATGTGGTCACAGATTCCCTTCCAGCTGTTGAAACCTTCTGCACATTTGTCTGTTCTCCCCAAGATCACCACTTTGTTAAAGACTATGTTCCCAATGACTCAGGAATATTTTTCAACCAAGACAACTCCAGGATCTATTAGATGTATCATGGTTTAATTTAGAGCTACTCAGGTAAAATAATCTTTTGCCCATTCTTCTCTTTACTTTTCTCAGCAGTGCCTACATCTGTTAATAATTTATTAACCAACTGTTGCCTTTTTTATTAGTATCATCTGAGACACTGGAGTTGCATTTTATCTATGGATGGCTGCCATGAAGATGTTTTGCATGTATATCCTGGATGTGCTTTGTCCTCTAGGACAGCATAAATGATTTCTTTTGTTTTGGGGGTTTTTTTTTTCCATTTTTTTCAGATCAGTTTCCTTCTTACACCACCTGAGCATATTTGTTCATCTCTTGGGATATGAGTTTTACAGGGATTCTGCCCTTCTTTGTATTCAAAATGGACTTTGTATAACTGGGCACCGTAACTGAATAGTGTTCTTTAGAGACTATGGTAACAATAAGTGCTTAAAAAAATAACACTAAAGACATAAAAATAGAAAATATGCTTCTCAGATTAAATGCATATGTAGTATCTATAAATAGGAATGCCAATAACAGAAATGTTTGGATGTACCAGAATACTCTAGTTGTTCAATGAAGATATCATGATACAGTCTTCATATGTGTGATCACACAATAGTTTTCTACTCCTTTTCCCAGCTCCTTCAGTCTTCTCACTTCCATCCCACAGCTCTATGGCCAAGACCCATTCCATCATGGTCAGCTCCAACCCTAAAATCTCATCTCATGCTCTCCACAGACCTTATTCCAGTTACCATATCCCAAATTCCAGGTCCTCACATTTCTGCATTCTAGCCCAGTAGCTTCCATTAGACTTTTTCTCCTGCCTCTGCCTTTCTCCTACCTCCCTCTCGGATTAAAAATTCCCATGGAAATTGTTAGCAAAACAACTGCAATTTTTTAACAAAAACAAAAATACAGTTTCTCCCATTTTGTTCTCAGAAACACAGAATCACAGGATGTTAGGGATTGGAAGGGACCTCAGAAGATCATTGGGTCCAACCCCCTGCCAGAGCAGGATCATCTAGATCAGGTCACACAGGACTGCATCCAGGTGGGTTTTGAATGCCTCCAGAGGAGGCAACACAACCCTTCTGGGCATTTTTACTTTTTTTGCAAGTTTTAAACAGCTGCTAAACATTACTTTTTTACTAAGTAATTATATATATTTTAAAATATCTCAATGATGAGCTATTAAATCCTATACTGTAAGATTCACACTGAGTTTGGTACACTTATCTATGTTTTAAACCCAGTAACATTTGCTTGGTAAAAGCACAAGTTCTAGAAAAGCATTGGTTTAAGTTGAAGACATCATAAGATCCTACTTCAAGAATTCTTGCTATGCTTTTTTGTCTTATTTAAAATAACTTAATAGCCAGTGCTTTCCCCCAAAAACAGTTCTTAATCAACTTTTATCAAGTCATCTTATTTCTTTTTTAATAGTTAAAACCTCTGAAGCACTGAAAGCTTTTCATGGCAATTAAACTTATCCCATCTTCCAATATTTTTAATCTCCTTCCTCGTCTTCTCCAGTTCTGCAACACTCATTTCAAAATGCAGGTATCAGGTTTGTGCAATATCTTACTTTTACTTTGTGTAGGAAACTTCAGACAGCATGATCAAACTCTGGCAAAGACTAAGCCATAAAAACAGCATCCCATAATGAAATCTGCTAGATAATCTTGACTCTAAACAATACTCTGTTTTACCTAAAATGACCCACTTCCTAAAAGAGCTTAAAAAATATTTCCAGAGATACCATCCCAAACAAATGGAAGCCTTTTTTTTGGAGTATTTAAGTCTAATGTCTAAAACTGGCTACATGGTAGAATCCTGATCATTTAAACAGAAAAATCCTTGGCTTAGAGAAAAGTCACATGAGATTTTAATGGCTTGGAGCAGTACTGACCAGACATAGCACATGTGACTTTCTGACTTCTAGTTGAAGCAGAAGTGAACACTCAGTTTATTCTTTTGCTCTGCTTTTTCCTAGGCCTCTTACTTTTTTTGCAGAGAAATGCCATCTAAATGTCTGGCAGAAAAAGTATCACTCATAAGAGGCCCATTTCCAGAATCACATATTCCCCTGCCTAGGCAGTGATTTTTCTGCTTGAGTTTAAGCCTCCTCTTGCATGGCACTATGCTAGTCAAAATACTGTTAATCTTAAATGCAATGAATCGTTTTACTGCTGGATTAAGCCTTGGCAATGCCTGATCTGTGTTTTGAACCATAGTAACACACATCCTTCCAGCAAATAAGTTTAAATATTTTTCAGTTTACCATGAAATGTGGTCAAACTACTAAATTTCATTTGCATTTTTGTGTGACTCATCCCACTGTGTTTTTAACAGACCATAAACTGAACACCTATATATCTAGAAATTAAAACTTTAATCCCTACTTGATTTATAACCTACATTGATAGGAGAACAGAGTATTTTTGTCTTGTTCAAGATCGATTTCATCAGTGAAATTTCTCCTGTGTTTCTTTGCAGGTTTTTGTACCAGAGCTTGAAGAACAGTTCTTGCAGAAAGACTGACTTCTGAGTTCTTACTAAAATAAATGTCTGATAAGATCTACTAAGGGAATATCTTACATGCAAGTTAATTTCATTATTGAACATGTACCTCATGTTATTTGCATACTTTAATTTTTTTTCAGAAACTTATTTTCCTTCTCATTCTTCACCCACTATTTCTCTTTCAAAACATGCTCTTGGAGCATCCAGGGCACAGTATGAGCAGAGAAACACACAGTTCAAACTTGTTCACAAGAGGGCCTCATCTAAAGCTAATTTAGCAAACACATGATAATTCTACAAACACCCCAGTTAGGATTTTCATTAAACCAAACCAATAATAGACCACTCCAAACAGTGAAGTGAGACTGAGTTATTTAACTTTAATGACCTGTATCTCAGTTGTCTAGTCAGGTCCATTGTCTGTGTTCTTCCACAAGCCAGTAAAGAGAAAGAAGATTTATCCCATCTTTCAACACTGAGATGGAAGGAAAAGTAAATGTCTTCTAGAAGATGCTATCTAGGTCCCCTGGTTATGCATGGAACTTACAATATACTTACTTAGTATTTACACATTAAACAGATGAGTGCTATCCAACCACCACCACAAAATATAGGTAAATTTGTGACAGTGTGCACTTCATCATTCACTGGCAAGCTAGAAAAAACTTCAGTTCAACTTCACCAAAGCCCATTCTTTTCATCCTCTCTCTCTTTCAACACTTTTGGGTACCTCTCTGTCTCAGCGAGCTCTCAGAAGAGCCAGCACTTTCAGTTCTGCTTGCCAATAAGAGCTTTTAAAACAGAAAGTCTTTTATCTTTTACCCCACAGGAGGTATTTTCATATCTCATACCTTTAGCTCATAAGTGTGCTGTAAACTGAGCGTTTCCAAAATCTGAACTCCAAGCTACATTTACTACACATGTGCTAAAGTAGACAGACAGCAAGCAATGAAAAAAACTGAAATAAAATGGCACTGTGATGATATATCTACTAATGATACAGACAGGTAACAGGGTTCAGCATCTAAAGATTACTCTAATTGCTCCAGATCTAGATTAAAACATCAAAAATATGACTGATTTATGGTGAAGGGCTGAGAAGGTTTTTTGTAGCACATTACATGACATCTTTGAAAAAATTGAAAGTAATTTTCTTTCTTTGCAGCACTGCAAACGATAATTTAACCTTGTTAGTTATACAATGGCAGTATATTCACATGTCTTGGAATAAAGGTGTCTGGTGGACTGCTTGGTACATTTGGCTACAAACCTGAATAAAACCTTACCGGTGGTCCAGGAGGTCCCAGGGGACCCTTATTAGCTTCGGAACAGGAGCAAGCATGAGGCAGGGCAGGGCAATTTTCCTCATCTCTCTAAGGAAAGATCAAGGTGGGAAGAGAATGATGTCCAAAATTTTGATTCAGAAGTTAAGAATCTTATGAATCTAAAACATAGTACATAAGCACCTCTTGGATTGAGAAACTTAACATCACATTGACTTTCAATAGGACAAGAAACCCAAGTAGACTTGGATTTTTTGGAAAAGTCTTAACCATCCATTTCCATTAAAACATTTGTCTTAGTAAAGGTGGAAGCTAAAAGGTAAATTCTACAGTTATTGATAGGGTTTTCTTACCAAGCCAGGAAGCTCACAGCATTTGTCTCTATTGGCCCATGAGGTAGCACAAACAATGTCAAACATCTGTAACTGCAACTGTTTCAAAACAAGAGTGATGTTCAAGATGACTGTTAGTTGTAAGATCAACGGAAAATGAAGCCATCAGCAAGAAAAGCTACCTTAATTCAAACGCTTGGATCAGTCAGAGGAAAGATTATCACCTTCAAGCAGCTAGCCACAAATACACTAACTTAAATGGTAAAAGGCTGGTGTTCTGACCAACTTGTCCAAACTATCAGACACTATGTGGATTGGGAAAGCTTCTCAAGGTTAAATGCTGCAGGCATTTGTTGGATTATCCCCACCTCCTTGATGAAATTTCTGATTTTGCTCAATGGTGCCTCCCAATCCTTTTTTTTTATTTTTTCCTACCAAAGGAGGCATCAAGAGACAGGCAAAAGAGAGCTTGGCTTCTCAAAACTGAGCAATTTCTCTTCAGCTGCTCGTATGGTGCTCAGATTTTATCTGGGACAAGGTCTCCTGTAGCCTATTACACTGGAGCTGAGCCACAAATAATATTTATCATCTTCTCCAGTTCTACTTTACTTTAGAATATGCCCTTTCATATCCATACTATCCCCAGGCAACAAAGTTTAAGGATGGTGAAAAGCTTACTCAACACATGATGACACTGGGAAGAAAAAACTCCCATCACTGGTCTTGGAACATCATTTGGACAAGAATTTAATCTACAAGGACACACACATTGGTAAAAATAATGTCTGCTAGATACACAAAAGCAGGACTCAGTGGTAAAACCAACTGTCTCCTTTACAACCTTGAACTGAACAAAGGGGTCTAGAGACATGAAGCTTTCTTCTGTTACTATTTCTATTCTTTTTTCCATGCCTCATTTATGTGCATACTGAATAGAGGGGGAAATGGAACAGAACATCCCATTAAATTAACCCCACATGTTAAAAAAGTGAGGAACTGCTAGAGATAGAACTCTGGTTCTGCTCCCGTTATTATTTTCAGTGGCATTATGTTAACACTAGAACAGAGTGAATTTAAAGACTTTCTTAAAACTGCATTGCTTCTAAAACTGTTACAATGAACTACATATGTGCATCTATTGTTTTGCCTCTTTTTTTTTTTCTTATATAAGTCAAGTATTGTATTTTACACAAATGAATACTTTCATAGAAATTTTTATCTGCCAGCAGATTAGCTGGTTTGTAGATACGTTGTACTGCAGGTGCAGACACACGTGAGCAGGCTCCATGCTGAGCACCTTAAACAGCTGAAGTGCAGCATGAAAACAGCTTCTGAACCCTTGGTTTGGTCCCACAAAGGTCTATCCCAAGTCCAAGATGTCTGTGTCCTTGGTTGTGACAAATGCAAGCTAGCTCCATGTGAAGCCACTTAGATGTCTCTTCACCGCACATCCCAAAACTACTAATTCTAGGAAGACTGATTATCTTGAGCACAGCAGCACACAAAACATGCATGAACATACTGCTCTGGGACTCAGAATGACTCTGGGCATTTGCATGACATTACACGTAAGCAAATAAGACATCCCAGGAGAGGAGTGCAGCAACACATGAGCTGATTGTTGCACAAAGCAGCTTAAGTTCAGAAGTAAATAGTATTGCCATTTTTTCCCATAACACAAGCTATCCCAAGCTACTCTGTTATCCTGAACAAAAAAAGGTTAACAGTAGGGGCTATATTTAAGCAGTACTACATAGGTATGTACATGCATTCATTTCCTCTGGACTGGACAACATAGAGATCCACAGTGATAAAGCACATTGGTGTAAAATCAAGAGCAAACAGACATTCCCTGAATTTCTGTATTTGCCATCCAAATGGTGAATGACTCAGTATTCTTGCTTAAAAATATTGTGTGGCTTGCTCTGACTCAAACTAAATAACTAAACAAACCTTTCTTTGCTACCATTAAACATTCATTCATAATTCTCTGTATTCACAGTGATTTTGCTGTCTAAACATCCAGCCCTGCAAGCAGAACCAGTAAGATGGAAAAGTCTGCCCATCCTCATCCAATCAGGCTACAGTTTTGCAAAGATTTCTCAAGACCAGATCACATCACACATTACTTTTTTTTAACAGTACTTACACATAGTTAAGTTAAATTTAACAAGTTAAATTTAGCAGAAAAGGAAACATTAATAAAGTGAAGGCTTGTGAATCATAATTAAACAATGTTTTAAAGCTGGTGATTGCACTGGATTAATTTAAAATATATATTTATAAACAAACAAACAAAACAACAACAACAAAAAAACAACTACACACACACTAAAAACATTCTGACAATGATTAACTGTTCCATGTGAGTACAGTCAGAACAAAAGATCCACAATTTTATTTCAAAATAGCTGCCTGCTTGTTTTTATTTTATGTAATAAGCACCTCTAAAAGCAAGATTAAAGCATTTAATGAAAATACAGCTGATGAAAAAAATGCATTTTTCAGAACTATTAACAAACCCAAATTTTCAAATCAATTAAAATAATTTTCAAAATGTTTTAGAAAAAGGAATATTTGTTGCATGCATGTTTTCATGAATCTCTTAAAACTGTGAAAATACTGGCACAGAATAATTCCCAGTGTTCTCCTTCCAGTGGTGGCGCAAGGGTGTAAGTCATACTTTTACCTTACAGTCCACCAGCTTCCAATGACTTTCAGATCAGGGATATCCTGCCCCAGATTTGTTAACAACCAGTATTTTCCTTTCATTCATTTGTCCAGGCTTCCCTACAATCTATACAAGTATTTAGTACCCACAAAATTCTACATCAAGGAGCTGCACTGCTCAACAAGCTCTTGTGAGAAGTAACTATCCTTTCTCCTACTAGCCTCTTTTGATGTCCTCTTATTTTTGGAGTAGAAGAAACCAACTCATTCATGCCTTAAATGTGACTATTCATACTAGTTCTACTCAATATGAATAAAATGTGCAGAATATCCGGATACTTTAAAGAATGGTATTTGGGCGTTATCTTGACGTGCTTGTAATTTGGCATCACATGTGGTAATACTTGAAGGCAGAGAAACAGTACTAGGGAGTAAAGAATTTTCATCTTCAGCTACACATTTGTAGTCTTACATCATTTCTACATTCATCTGAAGAAAAGCAAATTTTTCAGTGAGTGGGCTTATCTTTTTTGTGACTTATCTTTTATAGATTCCTGGGTTCTAACAAAAGACACCATTTCTTTCCACTTCTTTACAAAGCCTTCTCTAATTCCAAGATTTTCTAAGTTAGCCTTTTTCTGTTTCTACTGGAATGCGACTACAAAGGTTTCTTTGTGTAATTGTCTTTACAGCCTTGATATAATTATTATCCATAAATTTGAGAGCTAAAGGCTCTTTTATTTGTATGCAGACATATATTCTGAGGGCTTATTTTTTACTAAACAAGTGTATTTCCATATAGTAGCAAGTAAATACATTTTTGAAACCTCATTCCTATTCAGACCAAGCTTTGAGATCAAGGTTCACATTCTCTGCTAACCTCTTTTTAGGGTCAAAAAAGTTCAAAGAAATTAGCACACACAAAGAAATTAGTACTGCACAGCAAAGAAGCATTCCCAGGATCATTGCTAGACTGTCGATTCTTCTTCAACAATGAAATCTACCTGAAAAACCTAAACAAACCTTCCTATATGACATCTGAAGCAAATGTTTGCAAAATGTGCAAACAGAATAATCAATTACTGCGTCTAGGATAATTATTTCAGAGAAATGAAAAAGTACTTAATCTTGGGAAGGACCTTTCACATTTAAAATACTTCATATTATAAAAGAATTAGATGTATCAAGACAGGGTTTACTGGGGGCTGTCTGTGTTGAACAAGTTCAATTTCTTAGTGAAGAGACAGTGAACTTGGAGACAGAGTAAGAGGGAGTATGACATTTATGAGTATTACCCTTATGATAAGTATTACATTGGCAATACTTGTCACTCAAAAAGTTGAAATTATTCTAGGCAAAGGAGATATATATTGTATTACTCTATGTAATGAAGTTTGGAACACAAGTCATATCAGAATCTATCAACTGTGCTGACTTACATGATAGAGAATAACATTTGAACAATGGTGAGGTTGTGATTTTATTTGTGAAAATAATCAGAAATAAATTTTGCCCAAATTGAGAACTTTTGCAGGCTTTTGCAGAATTTCTGAAAAGCTGGACCTTTACTATTTCAAATACAAGTTCACTCTGCTTAACTTAAAACTAACCTCAAAGATCCCAAGCACTTGTTTTTATGATACTGTAAATGGTTTACAGAATTGTTCTTGTTCTACTCACCGGTGCAGAGTTGTCTCTTGGTCCTCTGGATCTGACCATTCTCCCGAGCACTTCTATGCCATCAGAACTAATATTTCCTGCTGCATTAATGGTCTTCTCACTCACTTCCTTGCAGTCAATAATTATTTTGGCAGTAGTCTTGCTGATAACAACATGCAACTAAGCAAAAGAAAAGGTGCTTTATCATACTGAGAAGCACACAGGATATATTGATTTCCTGGGAAAAGGCAGCATTATTAGAAATGAGCTCCTAACTCCATGTTTGCTAACAAAACTCAAGAGAATAATCCACAGCAAATAATCTAAATGACCTCTAGAGGTCCCTTTCAACCTGAATTACTCTATGACTCTAATTTTTTAAATTAATTTAGATTATTTTTCCTGCCTATTGAACATCTGAATACAAATTGTCACCTTACATAATTTATTCAGTAAGAAAATAATTTATCCCTGACAAAAGATCTGCACAATGTTAAAATATCACTCAGATCCCAAAGAGTCCTTGATTTATGTGGTCAGTAATAATTCTTGTGCCTTGTACATTCCTACTATATAGCATTAGTTTTCACCAACACATCCTTTATAGCCACTTGTAAAAGCCAAAACTAAGCAGTAAAATTTAGCCCATAAATTCTACATTAACCACACTTGAAAACCTTTCATAGTGAAGTTTTTACCCTTAAAAAAATTAAATCACATCAAATGCAGTACAGAAAAATATATCACAGCAATAAAGTTACTTCCTTCTGCCTTGACTCACACTCTGTTGTCCATCAGTGATGCACCAAAGACATCCTCAGCATAGAGGACAATCCTAGCCACAACTGTCCTGTCATGAGCAAACTCTCAGTTAAAAAAAGGAAAGAACAATTTTTTAGGGAAGGGAGACTAGATGAAGAAATGTTAGAAATACAATATCTGCTCCATACCAGTACACTATGTGGAGATCTGAGCCCAAGGTGAGAGAATGCCAGGAAGAAGTCCCGTAGCTTTGCTCTGGACTCAGCTAGAACTAAACAACTGAAAAGCTTCTAAGAATTTGGTCTCGCGCACCTTTCAAACACATGCGTAGCAGGGATCATCATTCAAAATGCAGAAAAACGTTTAAGAGAAGAATTTGCTAAAGCCTCATATATTCCTTCAAAGCACAACTTAAGAGTCAGAATTAGACCCTAGCTTTGACCTACCCTCTCTCGCTCCATTAATTAAAAGGAAGCACAGAAAAGTGAAGCTCTGCAAATACTCTCAGTCCACAGTCTCCTTTTTTTAGTTTAGAAAAAGATACAAACATAAGGAATAAAAGTGAACAACAAAAGCACCTTCTATGACAAATATGTGCTACCATCCCAGGACTACTTCAGCTGCTTTTGGAAAGAATGCTACAAGTTCTCTAACAGCCAGAAAAAATTGACATAGTGCAAAGCCCTTAATACATGTTTTAAAAACCCAACTCTGGTCAACAGAAGCATTTTTTTTTCTGGACTTTTTAATTTAATTTTTCTTTTAATTTTGACTAATGCTTCAAATCCAAACTTGAAAAGGAAAAGAGAGTGTATTTCTAAATTATTTTTCAAGGCAAGCATTTTTAAACAGCTCTTAAATACAGGGACAAAGCATGAGATGAAAATTGATCACATGATAGATGATTCTGAATATGCAAAATACATTTCTTTTGGCAGTGGTGGACCACAGGATATTTCAGAATATTAAAAATTCCCAGAACTTTATTCAGAGTGCTTTTTTTTCCTATTACCACTACTAACCTTATGAAAACTCCCATAAAATATCTTCCTTATTTCAGGACCTTCAAAAGTGACTGTTTGAAAATCCCCTTTGTAGTCATAGTTAAAGAAAGTCAGAGTTTTACCACCATCTGTGCAAGAATAAAGAATAAGGGCTCCGTGTTAGAGGAAGCAAAGGCCAACATAAATAATTCTACAATTCTATGATTATATGAAAGAGTCGATTTTGTGTTTAACAAAGACCACCAAAGATATCAGATCAAATTTTAGTAAAACACATTCATAAGTGATATACTGACACGGAAGTAACAAGTTAGCTCAGAGAAATGACCTTTCTTGGTTTGGCAGGAAGGATGGGTCAGTAGTTGGAGTATACATCACCTGTGTCTACCTGATCCTACTCTCCTAGTGCTCCTACTAGCTCTCTGTAGGACTTGGACAAGAAAAAGAGGCATGGATCCTCAAGCTAGCTAAATGTCCAATTCCCACCTATTTCAAGGTAATGTATCAAAAAAAAAAAAAAAACTAGGAAAGATAGAAAGGTAAGGCTTAATGCATCTCTTTTAAAATTGGCAGCTATAAAGAATAGCTATCATAGTATCTACATCTTTTCAACAGTAAATATGGAAACCTTCTAAATTATAATTCATGTTTTACAGTTGTGGAAGTCTGATCAAGTAGAAAAGAAGAGAGTCATCAAGAGTTCACGTCTCTAGCTCCAAGTCTGTTATCCACCAGACTGCACTGCCTCTACATATACTATATTGTCAGTACCACTGGCATGTATCAAGACAGATTCTATTAGAACCAGATTCAGAGCAGTGGAAATTTTAAAAGCAAGTTAAATAGCTCCCTCACTTCAGTTTACATCTGGTACAGGTCTTCGTATTTCAATATCATTGCTCCCAGTTTAGAGCAGTGTACTCAAAATTTGACTCCAACTCCAAATTAGACTCAGTTGAATTAAATCTAAAAAGTACTCAGTAGAGACTATCACCTTCCAGATTCAGGTAGCTGTCCTTGCAGCAGATGAAAACTTTGGTAATAATAAAACTAGACACAGAAAGAATCATTCATACAGTTAACAAAAAAGTCATTGATAAAATACAAAATACATACTGTCTAAAATAACTCCAACCAGTGGTTCATATGCTTCATTTAAAATCTCCCAAAGAGCAAATGGCTCCTGAGGTGTGTCAGGAAGTATACGAAAGAGGAACGTAATGGTGTAATCAGAAGGGAGACCTTCAGGATGCAAATACCTGTAAGACAGTAAAATGTCTTTTAAACTGAAACAAACATTAAATCTGGTGATTTACTCACCAGATGTTCACTTAACACACTTTCTATTACTCTGTGTAATAACCAATATTGAGATGCAATATAAGCGTCTGCAAAATCTGTTCGACTGTGTAACTATCAAAAGAATACCTGTGAAGAAAGAAGTTATCTTTTCCCTTGAAGTTTACAAAAATATTAAGTAGCTTCTTTCCTCAAAATCATAGTAAATGGATCTGAAACAAGCTTAAAGAGGTTATTTAATCAATTTATTTTTCCCAAACATGACTGGTTCTTTCTAAAATGCTTCTGGCATATATAAGACATATAATTATGAATCATGCTGGACAAGAAGTTAAATGTGATGGATATATAATCAATATATTCTGTGCAGTGTCAGTAGATGATCAAATGCAACATTACATTGCACATTTCCATGAAGGAAAGAGAGTGAACTCAGTATGTCTAAGAATAAAGCTTCTCAGTACGCCCACTGTACAAAGTGAAAATGAAACAAAAGTCAATAAGCAAGGTGAGGGTAACACAAAGTTTGGAGATACAAAACTCAAAAAGGAGAATAAGATTAATGACATCAGTGCACAGATGAGATGACAAAAACAAGTAGCATTTTTCAGACATACCTGTAGATCATCAAGAGAAAAGTATTCTCTGAACCATGAAAGGGAGTGAAAGCCTAATGGAGCAGTAAGGTTGGGCTGGAGTGGCAGCTAGAGAAGAGCATATAAATGTAGCAGATCCAATTAGAAAGAAGCAGAAAGGGAAAAATTAGTGAGAAATGTTCTTGGCTGGAAATTCCAGTCCAACTAGACCCAAGAGGGAAATAAACATGAAGAATGTGAAACAGCTCCAAGAAATATAGCTCCGACTGGGACACAACAGGATAATTGCACAAAAAAGACTAAGATGACATCTAATATAAACCTCAAAAGTAATTTCTCCACTGTTTTTCTTTCTTACTTATCTCAGCTAAAGAATACATTTTGTTACTTCTTCCCATGTTACTTCTTAATCCAGCAGGGCCACCGCTTTTCTCTGGTGCCACTTAATACAAGATGGGGGACTTGACTGAGAAGAACCAACACAACATACACCCTGTTCACAGAAGAAATGGAGAGTTCCCATCACTTAGTCTCTGAGAAACGACTCTAAAAGTTCAATGGGAGGTTTCTTCATGGCCTCCTTTGTATGTCTCCCAGGACACAGTCCTTGTGACTGAACTATGTGCTGACTCCCAGGAAGGAACTAGATGGTGTTGAGACAGACTCATTTTAGCACAAGAAGATAATCTTTCCATGTAATAATAGCATGCACTGGACAATTATCTTTATATGTTAATACATACTTGGTAGGTTGGGATACCAGGGCATCCTTGTGCAGTCTGTAACATGGGTAAACATTAAATGTACCAGGTTCCATTGAAACCCCTTCCACAGTGGAAAACTCCTTTTCTACCAAGCCAAACATTTCCATCATTTTAAATCCTGGAAGGCATCAAAATAGACATTCTATTACCACATTACAGGAAATAAATAAATTAATTAAAAATAAAAATAAAATAAAATAAAAAACAGCCACTTGCATTAAAGAGTTTCAACTCACCATCTGTTTAACAGCTGATAGCATAAATGGATATTTATTTCTGAGTATTGTGAAAATTGAGTAATGAGAAGTATTCCATAGATAGAAACAAAAATGAACACAAAAATACGGTACCTGCAAAATTGTTGCCATCTTTAACTACCACTGGGCAGGCTGGAAAAGAAAGAAAGATATATTTAAGGATACAAGAGATGTCCCACTGGGTTGAATCAATGATCAACTCAGCCCAGTAGTCTATCCCCAGCAGCAGCAAAAGGAGATGCTGTTTAGAAAGGCCATGAAAACCTGGAAACTTTCTACTCCATTCAGTCATTGTTGCTCAGGAACCACAAGGGTTGTAGCAAAGATGTTAAAGGGTACATCCCTGTGTATTCCATATAATATCCCTTTGTGGATCTGTTATGCATGACTTTGACTAATTCTTCCATGAACCTGCCTTCACAACTTCTTGTGGAAAAAAATTCATTGTCTGTTGCCTAATAATACATGTTAAAAATGTATGTTATATACTGGGTTTTAAGCAAGTGCTCCCTAGTTCTCTATCTGTGAGCTTCTCCAGCTCAAGCTAAATTACTTTAGCTGACATTCTCTATACCTGTTCAAGCTCCATAAAAGCTTTCAGAAGCAACAGAGACCAAAACTGCACACAGTGTTTAAAATGTGTGCACTCATTTTAAATAGTTGTCAATCTCTTTTACACTTTTCTTCTGGCAGGAAAGAAAGCACACTAATCTCTTCCAGGAAAGGTGCCCTGGGAAATCAATAGATCTAAGGTGTCAAACACGGCACCCCAGGATGATCATTTTCAGAGATCACTTTTAGAGTACAAGCAAGTGACCAATAAATGCTAATACTGAATATTTTCAACATTCAAAGTTCTATGACTGAAAGCACAGTTTATGGTCAAAACCAAAGACAAAAGTAACATACTTGTGTTCACCAGCTCTGATAACTCAGTCCTATGAGAACTCACAGTTCTATGCATAAGGATTAATTTTTAATTATTATGTATAAATTACAATCACAAAATATTAATATCAGCTATACACTACCTACTTCCTAAATTACATATGAGGAAATATATTGAGGGTACACACCTAAAAGCATGTGAATTATTCACCTGTAACCATTAACTGTTCTTCCAGAATGTCTTTCCCTTCATTTTCATAAAGAGTCTGAAGTGTGGCATTTTCACAAATTTCAAAGACTTTGGGCATGTATAAAAGCTTTTCCTTAGGCTAAACTCTTCTACTTTTTCTGATAATGCAAACATTAATGATTAGTTCTCCATTAATAAATTAACCATGTGATTTGAGTAATAATGAATATATAACTTTAATCTTATAGATAGTTAAAGTAGCCTACAAAATAAAATATAATTAACTTTTTGTAACTAAATTCTGAACCCTTAACAATGTTTCAAATCTGAAATAGCTTTCTGACAACCAGTTGATGCATTCTGGATTTACAGCAAACAATCTTTAATTCTTTTGAAGCCACAACACCTTTACTAGCTTAATCTTTTAGGGAAATAATATTAGAGTTAGAATATCTACAGTATATTATGTTAAAAAGATCAAGAATACCTCTTATTAGAAACATAAGTTACAACCCCCCCAATACTTATCACTTATTTTAGAAGCAAGTATAAATCAAACTGGCTAACTTGCTGATGCAGTTTCACAAACAAAAGTGATCAGCTCATCTTCAATCTTTGCAAAGGCATCAAAGTCATCCACAAAGAAGACATGTCTTTCACTGGGCTTGCTGCCAATATTAACTAACTCCGAATAGTCAGCATCAGCTACTCCAATAGCAAAAAAGGTGAAACCTGTAAAAAACAGAAAGAACAATCTTGTGAGTCATTCCGTTAAGAGAGTGGAAATACAATATGAACACAGCTGTATTTGCACTGTCTCCTTTCATGATTAAATACAACAGTGGAAATCTTAATTATTATCCTCTAACAGAAGAAAATTCATGCATGTAATCTAAAATGAAGGTAACACATTCCCTGGGAGATATTTCTTTTGGCTATTTATGCTTAATCAGTTAATTAAAGTTAATGCTTTTCTTAATTCTCATTTCTTCAAGATATATAAAATGCTTAGCACTTTAAAGTTTTAGGAAATATTGAGATGCTTTTATAGTTTAATGCTATACAGTAATACACACAAAAATATCCATGTATCAAGTCTATTATAAATACAAAGCACAGAAATTAATTTCCTGTATGCCTTTTACAGATTTTTTTCTGTGCCATATATTAGACTTTTCAAGCCACTGCTGCTTAATGACTGAACACTGAAATAAAAGCATTCTTATTTCATCATCAACTTAACTGCACTAGTTGAATCTGTTCTATATATTCTGCATGAATATATTTCAAAAATTGAGTCTGTCTTCAAAGATTTAAATGAAATTTAAATTGTATCCTAGATGTTTGAGGAGCAACAAACTAGTTAAAAGTTGTTCAACATTTTCCTTTCCATAAGAGATAAATAACAAACCTATCTACACCAGGCTGAATATTGTTAATGGACATACTGTTCTTGGGTGGCTCAGTCACAAGTTTACTCCAGTCAAGTACTATTACCTTTAAGTTTGAATGAGGCCCAGAGGCATTCAACTTTTGCAGAGCTTTTAGCATAACAAAACTTTGACTTAATATAACTGTATCTTCATATCTCACCCAAGATCAGCATCTCTTCATGCCATTCTATAGCACAGATGCAAGTCTACCTGTAATAACCTATTTGCAGCCTAAATATACGGCATGCACAACAAACAACAGGAGAGAGGAAGCCATTTTTCCAAGCTGACACATTCTAGTCAGCAACTGAACCCCCACCATATGCTATATCCTCTCAAGGTTGTTGCACATCTAATAGTTAATAAGGCAACTTCAAGATTTACCCAACAGTTGAACATTTTTTGTTCAGCTTAGACAAAGACTCTAATTAATTAAAAAAATATGTGTTTTTCTTGATTGCTACTTAAAATGAGTACTACTATTTTGTGATATGATTTTACTTATGAGGGCACTGCACTCAGCATCTAGCAATACCACAAGCAAGGAGCCAAGCTCAATGATTGCACTGAGTTTCAGGAATCAGAAATATACACACATAACTTCACAGCTACTGAAGTCTAAAGGCTAATAAAAGCACAAAAATATAATTACTTCTTGGATCTCCTCACATTAAAAGAATGACAGCTTTTTACTTCCATCCTTTAGTTTTGTTCCACGTGGCACACTGTGACTTTTGCGTTTCAAATCAAACCTCAGTACCAGACATTTCTACAGCTATCCCAATTCTTACACTTAGACAAAACACTGTGTGGCTGCTTAAAGCTCTAAAATTGGTGCTTTAAAAAAAACCTTCCTGAACGTAATTAGTGTAACATGAGAGCAAATCAGAACCAGTAAAATAACATATGAAAGAATTTTTAGAGGACTTTTGTATGGTCTTTTGCTGGTAACCTAACACTATACTTCATAGATGATAGTCCAGATTCTCAGGATCTTGTCCCCTAAATCTTCCATCATGGGAACAATTCCATTGACTAACACTTGACTTTGGCACTGCCGACAAAATGGAAAATAGCATTAATCAACAAAAAAAAAAAATCCAGAACCTGACCATATTGTAATGATATTTTAAGTTCCTCAGTAACTGCTGTCTGTTTAATTTTGACTTGGAAAAGTTACCTTTCTCTCCTGCTCACACTTATGTAGTCATAATTAATTAGAAAAAAGAATTAATTAGAAAAGGGAAAATGTGGATACTTCTTAAAACCATGTATTTTACCATCTAGTTGCATTTCTCTGGAGACTTTGTTCACATCATCCTGTGATCGTCCATCAGTAATGACAACCAAAACCTTTGGAATGCCCCTTCTCATGCCTGCCTCTCCAGTAAACAAGACTTCTCTGGCATGTTTAATGGCTTTGCCTGAAATAAAAAAAAAATGGCAACATACTTTCACTGTGATACAAACACAGTTTCTATTGGCTTCTTATATCACATGTTAGATATCAATAAAAAGAGAAATCTGTTGAGTCCTAAGTAGTTTGGAAATTAGTGTATTCTATAGTTACCAAGAGATTTTAAAGAGAGTTTAATTTTGACCCTAACCTTTGAAAATTTGATGGCTTCAGCCATCTGTTTTGCAATCCAGAAGGTGAAGATCAAAAACATGAGTTGTAGGAAAGGGTATTCTGCACAGGTTAGAGATAACAAAGTCTTCCTTTACTGGATTGCAGGGCACAGTGCAGGTAACAACTGAAAGTGCCATTGTAGCACTTTCAGTAAATGGAAAATGTGTTATTTTGATACTGCTGAGATTGGATGCAATGCAATCATCCAACAGCTGCAAGAAATTTCTGTGCAGTCTGAGAATAATAAAACATATGGTTTCCAACTAAAACAGATTTTAACCCTTTCAGCACTCATCTTTAATGTCTTCACATCAGAGAGACATCTTAAGGGATTTATTAAAAAGCAACTACATTCAGTTAAAATAAACATACCACTGAGGCTTAACTGTCCTGGCTTATAACCAAACAGACCCTCCACTCTGTCTGCTGTTTTCTACATGCTCTGCAAGCTCCCTCTCAACTTCTCCCCCCTGACACATTCCCACTTGCCAAGCTGATTTCATATTACTCCCCATTCCACCTTCACAATCCCCAAAGTCACTCACTTCTGCCCTAACTGCATCACTCCCTTCCTCCCTGATCATTGACATCCCTGTTGGTCAGAGGAGTGAATATCCATCACTAGGGGATGAAGGATGTAGCTGCAGATTACAAAGACTTTGTAACTTCAGAGCCCAATCCTTTCACCTCCAGTGTGGAGATAACGTGTTCTCACTGGTTTTGCACTGATATATGAAACCGCTTAGCAAACGGGAAAGAAATACTGCACGTAGTGGCAGGGACAAAAATCAGCATCACAATTGTGACCTTTCCTACCTGTTTTTGTATTTCCTCCTTTGTAGGCTATTTGCTGAATAGCTTCAAGAAGAGTCTCTTTTGTCCTGTAGGCATTCAATTTAAATTCTGTCCGGGGATCATCACTGAACTGAATTATTGCCACCTGTGCACACAGAAGATGTGCTCATTACTAAAGCACCACCCAGTGTACAAGCAAAAAGTGAGTGAATCAGCACATTTAAAACAAGGATTTATCTTGCAAATTTGCTTCACCTTTAGAGACAGATTTTTTTTTTCCTCTTTAAGAAGCTTTCACTAAATAAAGTTAAATTTTACTCTCTAGCCTTGGCAACTAACAACTTCTGGTTTCATTTTGCAGCAAACAGGATGGGAAAAGTAATACCCACTTTGGCAAAAGCACTCTTAACTGAGCCCAAAAGCAAAATCCTAGTTACAGCTGCTCACGCGTGTAGAGTTACTCATACATAGAACTGCGGGAACTTTATACATTCTTCGCAAGTTAATAGCTGCACAGAAGTAACTTAAGTTAAGGAGCAATACTGAGCCAGTACTAGAAAGATGCAAGAACACAATCTGAAATATTGCCTCTCCCAAATACAACTCTGCATGAGTCCAGATCCTGTATTTCAATACTATACACTAAATCCCTACAACTCACAAAACATACATAGAACTTCACATTCTATAACTGGTATCCCTGATTTAAAAGGACCTATTCAAATACTTAAGCTTAAGTTTGTGCATATGTTTCTGAAGCACCACAGACTGTATGCTGGGAAAATAACTGTATAGCAAGAAACAATAAAAACTAAGAATTCTTTGGGGTTTGAACTAGTTAGAAATAATTTTCCATGTGATCTCAAACTGCATATTATACAGGTTATATACATATTAAAACAATAACATATTGAGGAATATTCTTTTCAGGAGCAGAATCAAACATTTCTCTACACAAATACATAAACAGAACAATCATTGTAAATACTTGTTTTTATTTCAAGCACTGCAGATTCTGCAGAGCATGTGATTTTAAATGAATGCATTTTTAATTTTCCTTAATGGTACCATTTTTAGCTTATTTAGATATAATCACTATAGTGAGTATCCAATACAAAAAATATTAACAGAATTTAAATCTCATTAGTATGATTTGGAGAAGACTGAAATGATATTTAGCCTTCCTGTTAGCAAAATCTGTATCATGAATTTCACCATATGGTGTGTATAAAAGAACACTGTAAAAAAATATGCTGTCCTAAACCACTTTATATTTTCTAAAGAACTGTGAAATGATGTCAGTTTCTTTTTGATTCATTTCACTGCTCGTGCTAGTCTAAAATACCCTGTCAGGTCCATGTGCTCTCCATCTCTGTACATGTTGATTACCTGTGTTCCATCAGGACCAATCTTATCCAACGCTCCAACAGTGCTATAGAGAAAGCTAATTATTTTGTTGAAATTGTCATCTCCAATACTCCATGACCCATCCACCAGGAATGCTAGGTCAGCTTTGGCTGCTTTGCACACTGAGAAAGAAAAGCGAGTATTTTGGAATTAGAGTAATGTCTCAACAACTCATGAAATCTCATAAATCACTTAAGAAAATACAATTGTCATGAAAAGCCCTTATTTAATGTTTAGTTAATAATGCTTTAGCAAACAGACCTGCTGTCATTGGCTTCAGTGCAGGTGTAGAACTAGTTGAGCTCTGCAAGGGGTGAATGGTCTACCCTAACCAATCCTATCACAGAATACACTTCAGGGCCATAGCGGTTCTTGAAAATCTGGCTAACCATCGTTAATTTTATTTAGGTTAAGTAAAGTCACATGTCAATTTATACAATCTCAGGTTCCTAGCATGACACAGGAAGAAAGATGAGAGAATCTCAGCTGTGAAGGTGCCCAGTTGGAAACTAGTCCGTTCAGAAAGTTACCCTAAGCTCTGTAGTGCCTAATGCTCACCTCTTTAACTGCGCTATTTAGAAGAAACTCAAGTTTCCCCTATCTCATCTTATTCCAGCACGTTCTTATGCAAAATGATGTGCAGAGCTGTGCACCTGCTCACACAAGCTGCTCACTCATGGGAAGTGGGAACCTTCAACACTTTACAGAATCAAAGCCTATTGCTTGGGGTCAGGAACAAACAATCTTAAAGCTAAATCATGTTTTTCAACATTTTCATCTTGAAGAAATATCCAGAGAAGGGGACAGGAAAACACATACCTTTATTTCTCATTCTCTGTTGACTACTCCTTGGGTTAAAAACCAACCAACCAACCAACCAAAAACCAACAAAACAACAAAATAGCTGCTGCTATGCGGTTCTAAAACACACATAGGGTCTTTATTTTTTTTTCTGTACTTATAGATTAATTTCTCAATTATTATATGTCAGTTTGGTCCATCGACCCTGAGTTGGCAGACTGGACCCTCAATCTCCAACAATAATGCTTCCCTCTTTAGGAGGCTGCCCAAACACTACACGTTCAAATGATAAATAGAAGGAAGTCTACATTTAAAGAGGGAAGAGACTGAACATGGCCAAGACTTTTCTCATTACCTAAAGAAGACATATTTCTAAAGATTGTGCTGCTTTAGAAGTTTAATTACTCTTAGATGTCTGCTTCAGTTGCAAAACATGTATGGTTTTAGGAACTCCAGAAAAAGAGAATGTCATATGTAACCCCCCTTTCTGCAAATTTCAACAATACAATAATGATGTCAGATTTTTGTCTCATTAAACTTAAGCCAGCTGCCTTAAGAGTGTCTCTGTAGCAACTGCATTTTGAAATCTGATCCCCACAGATGTAAAATAGTGCCAGAAGCAGAGAATGAATGATTGCATCAACACCTTAAAATGATTATAAACTCACACATGCAGCACTTACCTTCTCTCGCTGGAGGGATTGTAGGTGGTGGAGGTGGTGTTGAAGGTGTTGTTGGTGGTTGAGTTGGAAATGGTACTGGAGAATAAAAGGCAGGAAATGCTTAAAAGCCCAATATATTTGTCTATATTAAACACAGCATTTTCTACTCATCTCCACATTTAAAATTTGTTATCTCTAATCAGCTAGTTAAGCAGTTGGAGAGAAATGTAGGTGCTCCTCTACTGACCACCTGAAAAAAGGATAGTGTTACTACAGAGCAATTAATGGCTGCATTTTAGTGGGAATGACACAATGATGCAACTAAACTATGCCTGGAACTGTCTCTTTTTGGATTTCCCCAGTGTAGCAGACCCTGTGGAAGCCCTGTTCTCGATCTAGTATCCATTATTCATCTTGTCAACATCCTTTTCCTTTCTGATTGCAAACAGTTCTTAGTCACAGAAAGTAGGTCTCTACCTACCCTGCAAGTAGAAGATATTAGTCCTGCAATTCAAAATATTAAGAGATAGTGCAAAAGCAAACCAGTGACTGCAGTCAGAGCAGATCACAGCTCACCCTGATCAAGATTTTCTTGATTCAGTGGAAGGTCTTGTTCTGTTTCCAGCTAGAAATGTAGTTCCGACCAAAACCATACAGGACTGTGGCTTTGTTGACTGCAAAAACTTCTACTAAGGTTATTACATAAAGTTTCTGAAAACTGTCTTATCCTTCACCTGAAGATAAGCTCTGGAATGACAACCTCCCAGAAATCTAGCTGAGTACTGACTGACAGCTTTGCTGAATGTGAGAGCTCTATTTAATACCCTTTCAATACAGTCTTGGCTGAATTGTCAGAGATAACATGCACATTTGTTGAATTCCACAACTGTATCTGAGGAAAAGCTTCCGGTTTTGTTCAAGGGCATATTTTCCCCTTTTTTTTTTTTCAGTGCAATGAGCATAAGAAGCCACAGGTGACAGAACATAATTTCTTCAAGTAAGCCTACACTTGTTATTTGCCTGTTATATATCCATTGTCTATAAAGCTAAGTTAGAGTAAGGTAGGACAACTTCAGAAAAGGCACCTATCTTTGGGAAAGATTAGTGCAAACAGGATTCATTACAAGCCTCGTGTCCACATCCAAGCTGACTCCCACTGCAGTTGATGTGGGTTTTCCCATGGGCTCCAACAAAAGACAGGATCAAGACTCTGAAACACCTACAAGAAACTAATGCCCAGAACCTCCATGGCCACAGACAGACCAGGACCAGAGTCATTTAGAAAGGGTCACAACTGCAGTAAGGTGACTTGAAAGGCTGCTCTATATGCACCAGCATCAGGTCACCCTGAAGAGGGTTTTCTTCTAAGATGATAGAATAAGCTGTCCATATCACAAACCATCTTTCTCAAAAGGACATGTAGGACAAGGTGTGCTCTTCCTTATGTCTCCTAACTCCCTGAGCTGCACAGCACACTAAATGCATTCCTTCAAAAAGCATGAGAACCTTAGCTTGCTTCCTCACTGCTCTGAGAATGAACCCTGGATAACTGACAAGAGGAGTCACGTACCAAGTTTTTCCTATATGTAACTGCAATTCTGGGAGCATACACTTGAGAAGGAAAATTACAAATATTATCTACCCTGAGAGAGGTGTAACAGCATTGTGGTGGACAGTAATACAGTATGAGAACAAGGGTATTTTGAAAATGCTCTTAAAGAAAGAAAGATTATGTTAAAATATTTACTCTGTTCATCCTGTATTTTGTTTTTGCAGTATTTTGAACTCATGAGAGCAGGATCTTGTCTTCATAAACAGCTGTATGGGTTGGGGTTTTTTTTCCCTGTTTTGTGTTATTCAGAATAGTAACAAAAATGTTGTCATTTGTTTTTTTGTTTTAAAATACGTAAGAAGATTGGGTATCAAGGTCCCATTTAACTGTAAATTACTCAGACACTGGTGAAATTTTGCTGCATAGCAAGAGTTATTTCTCTGTATGGTTCTTTTTTCTTTTCTCTCCCAATGTCACTGCTCTTCAGAGTATCCCCTACTGGGACTTTTTATGAAGAAAGCTAAACCATCCTCCCTGTTTCATTCTCATTATGAAGTCCAATACAGTTGGTGAATATGGTTTCACAAGTAATACAGAGCAGTGGTGCAAGAATCCTGCACCTCTGTGGAGGAGTCACAACGTAGTTGGAAAATTAAAAAATCAGCTATAGGAAGCTGCATAGGAATAGCATGTCTGCGGACACAGGGCAAAACATGAGAAGCAATCAAACATTATTGCTACAGGCTGAACTCTGACCAGTTTTACTCACATGTTGTCTCCATGATGCTCACAGCAGGGCCCTCTATCTCCTGAAGCTGTGTATGAACACTGATTTTATATTCAGTTCCAGGCATCAGCTCAAAGAAGCAATGTCTAGGTGTTCCTCCACCAAGATTTACTTCTCGCTTTTTCCCATCTGGATTTATAAAAGAAACCATTAAAACCATTTCTTTACTGTTTCATTGAATAGTGTAATTTAAGCCTGAAATAAGAAAGGGACAAGACAGTATATGAAGGGCAATTGGTTGACATAAATTAGTAAGCTACATGCTGCCTTATTCCTGGCAATACACCTCATCCTCCAGTAGGAGCTGAGGAATGTGTCACACATCTGCAGGAAAAAAGAATTTTGCCCCATGCATTGAAGTTAATAAAAATCACTAACACTGTTATCAATAGCCTTTGGATCTGGTCCTAAATTATCAGTGTCTAATGAGGAATTCTTGCATTATGTATTTCTACAGCATTCTTTGTCTATGCCTCTGGTTCTCAGAGTCTGTAATGTGCTTTGTAATTGCAAGAGAGACTGAACTAGATATTGTATTCCAGCTTCCACTAGTAACTACTTAATAAGTTGGGTATGAAATAGTATTTACAGGGTTCTGAAATTAATTCTGCTAAATTCTGAATTGGAAACCATGTTGACCATAGAAAAAGCCCAGGTATTAGAAATAGCACAAAGCATTTTTTTTTTAATAATTCAAAAACCTCCAGCACAATTCATAATCTGTAGCAAAAAGAAATACAAGCAACTGAGCTCACGTTTTACAGAGTATATTCAAAAAAATCCCATTCACTGCCAAAGAAAAAACACCTGATGTTTATCAGGAAGCATTACATTAGTATAAAAGTAATTGAACATTGCCCGAATGAGACACGCACCAACCTGTCAATCAAAACTCTTCATGATAGATGTTAGAAAGAAGCAATTGTTCACAATTTAGCTCGCTCTGCTCAAATTTAGACTCCCTTGTCTCAGTTAAAACAATTCTGGCAGTTCTATATGATGAGAGCAGAACATTGGCTAGTGCCCAGACGAGAAGGAAATCTGTGCTGTCTTGTGCCAGCCAAGATCTATGTTTTCTGAACAGCTTATCTGTGTTCCATGCCTTCAGACAAACCATATCACCACTCATTTGCCATTCCACAGACAGGTCATCTTTTTTTTTCCAACTAAATTTGTATTACGTTTTGTGATACCTTTGATAGATCCTATTACATGTTATTAACTGTACTTCTCCCAAGTTATCCAAGCTTTTAGTTTGTCACCATTCAAAAGATCCCTGGTGTCTACTGAGGATATGAGAGTTAGTGTGCACAGTGACTTCTCCACAACCTCTTTTGGCTACATCAGAAGATCAGCAAGATGGAAGAGGCTGCAATTCACCTTCAACATGGTCAATTCTAAAAGCACCAAAACACTGTGTGTTGCCACATAAAATCTTTCATGTTTATCTGGATGAGTAACATTACTACAAGCTATAATTAACAATCAAGAGAATGAGAACAAACAAAACTGGATGCGGTTCTGACTCTGTAAGCACAGTCTGGGTTCCATCAGAGCTTTCCCTACCCTTCTACCCTCATCTCATGTCTATCCTAATTCTACAGAGCTATCATTTATAATCTTAGATTTATTCAGTTCATCCTTTATCCATCTTTTGTCCCTCACACAAGTGAAACACTCAAGTAATCACCTATCTTCTCCTGATACATAAAAGACCCTCCCATAAGAAGGACAAGTTATCAACATCTGTGTGATATAAAAGGACAGAAATGATACTTCTGCTCCTGAGGTTTTCAATGTGTACACAACTCTTTTCTGCTCATCATTTCCAGTATTTCAGGAGCCACTCTACAGATACAACTGCATAGAATTTCTTAACTTATGCAGTTCAGATCTCTGCGTTAGGCTGTAACTGCATATTGAATGATTTAGTGACTTACCCACAAGCGATTCTATGATTACCCTGTAGGCAGTAGCATGTCTGTGAAGCTGCCACTGAGCACAGAGACTAGTCATGCGGACTTGATAGGAATCCAAATTTGTCACACCCAGGTACACTGAAAATTAAGTACCAAAGAATTAGATTTACACATCTAATAAGTCATACAAGGCGGGGGGTGAGAATTATAGTGAAACACTTTTGAAATTATTTTTAAAACTGAATTAGCATAAGTTAATCTTTAGACCAAAAGTTTGGAACCAAAGTAAATTTATTTAAGACTAAATAATGAACACAGCTAAAATTTCACTTACTACAAATAAGTAAAAATATTGTAACAGTAATATTTCTGTCTAAATCCAGTTTAAAATTAAGCAATCATATTATAAATATGGAGCTCAAAAAAAGAGACTAGACAGACTTTCTTTAAGGCAAATATGTTTGGCTGATAAATAATAACATCTGCTTTATGACCTTTGGCTTGACGTAGTCTGACTAAAAAAAGATACTTTCATTTCAGTAAAATAATTTGCGCACAACTGAGAAAGTCTTCCATGTGAAAATTTATTCAGAGCCTGCACAAAGCCACAGTTATAACGAAAAATAGCCTGTAGAGATCTGAACAGCATGAAATCATTCTTACAGGTTTTGGCTACGCCTGTTAGGGCATCACTGAAGCCTGTTGAGTATGAAGCAAATACTTTAACACCGTACTCCGTTCCACTGAAGAGATTTAGAATGAGAATGGTATTAATATCATCCCCTACAAAGGTCTCCAATGCAGGACCAGGAACTGTGAAAACATGAAATAAATGAGAAAATCATTTATTCATTCACTGAACTAGCAGGTAGTTAAGTCTTAAGGTACATCCAAAATTACATGTGCTTCTAAAGTTACTGCTCTTTTTTTGCCTTTTTATTTTTTAGCAGACAGATACAAAGAAACTCTGCTCAGTCCTTGCATGGACAGAAGCCACAACACACTTGGGAAATTCGCAGTGGGATTCATTAGGGCAGGGCTAGACACTGGCATCTGTTAAGACCCTTTTGTTCTGCTTCAGTGACTTACTACTGGCCTAAATAGGCAGCCAAAGATCTCAGTTTGATAGTGTGCCAGGACCAACAGGGGGGCGCAGCAGATGCCAGCCAGCAATACAGTCCCTAAGGGGTTCTTATACAACAGCATCATTTAATACTGTGCAAAAATGATAATGAAAATTGAAAAGAATAAAACTTTCCCAAATCAAAATTGCAAACAGCTTCTTTGTCATCTCTCAGTTGTTCTGGATACACTTCAGAAACCAGGCAACAGTATTGTCTTCGGACATTATTTTAGTCCCTTAATGGTCACGCATTTGTGTTTCACTCTCAATAGAGGACTGTGTTTTTCTACAGAAATTTGAAGGAGTTTGGGTGCCTTGTCTAGCTGCAACATGCAAGTGGGCAAAGGATGCAACACAGACAAAATGAGCAGTGAATAAAATATCAAGTCTTCACAAGGTGTCGAGTGGGAGTAGAAGTCAAGGAAACTAAAACTTTGTATTGTGAGACTGGAAGAACACAAAATACAGGAACACGAAGACAGCAACAGTGTTCTCTGAAATAAATAGGAAGAGACTTGATACAATGACATAAAAGGACAGACTGAAGGAGTTGGGTTTGATCACCCTTAAGATGGGAAGTCTCAGGGGGAATCCCACTGCTGATTACACCTAACTAATAGCAGGGACAGAATGGTTTCTGAGGCAGCTAGTATGATGGTAAGAGAAAATAGACAGAATTTGCAATATAGGAAATTTTTATTAGGTATAAAGACAGACAGTTTCTACAGTGAGTGTAGTCAAAACCTGTAACAGATGCTTAGAGAGGTTCTGAAATCTCCATCCTTGGAGATATTACAAATTCAACTGGACAAGGTCCAAGGAAATCTTTTCCAAGCTGGCCCTGTTTTTATCAGGGGGTTGGACCAGATGATCTCCAGAGATCCCTTCCAACCTGCATCATTCTGCATCTATGAAACTTTCATATTCAGAACCTGAGACACCCAAGTTAGTGGCACTTTCAAGGCTGTAACTGCAGCTGTTACATTTAAGTACAAAATTCAGCAAAAGATGATGTCAAAACACTGTAAAGCCAAAAAGAAATAACAAGAAGAAAGTATAAGTTTAGAAACTCACTGTTGATAGGCTTGTAGACAATTCTGTAACCCATTGTTGGTGATGGTGGGGCATCCCAACTGATACGCAATCTGTTGTACCATTCATCTGAGACACGTAAATTTCTAGGAGCAGACAGGGGTACTAAAAGGAAACAAAACTGAGCTTTTAACAAGCTTACTTCACACAACAACATGCATAAAATTCAAGACATGCACACAAAAATAGTGTGATATCCAGTACTTTCAGATTTACAGGTAAAATTGCTGAGATGAAAGCCTTAAACCAAATTAATCCTTGGCATTCCGTCAGTGAATTAATGTTGATATATTTAAGAAAGTTATACCAAGTTATAGCAAGGATAAATGATTAACTTTTTTTCAACAAATAATGAATTTAATTCCCAGCTTTGTTCCTATGTTTTTTTTTAAGAACATAAGACAACTCAAAGATCATTATCTCTTATTTATATAGTTTCTTTCAACCCAGGTGCACTGAAGTTTTTAATGTATAAATCATGCTCTTGTGAACACTTATTGCTTTCAAATGGAACCAAGGGAATGATTTACAAGTCACTGAAGTGTCTGCACAATTAGCACTTCAATTTAGACAGAAATTACGTAAATTAGGTGAATAATTCCATAAAATTATACTATCATGACTAGCAGTGCATAATAAGATGATTTTTTACCAACATACAGTAGAGATGGAACTTAAGCTACAGCTGAGTAATCTTTTGGTACTTGGTCAGAACTCTAGTGATAATGCAATTACTTTTATAAAAGTTCAGCAGCATTTCTAATGACCTCTAGGAAGTAATGATCTGACACAAAAGAAAATCTAACAGTACAATAGTTGGATTGATACTCTTCCAGCAGGCATTGTTTACTTTATTTTTAGCATTAATTGGCTTGTCCTTGATGGGCTATCTATCAAGGATTTACCAGCTTTATTACTCAACAAGTTTCTGCAAACTCCCATTATTTGAATCTAAAATACCATTTGTATGTAAGCAACTGATTGCTTATAAATCAATGAACTGAGATTAATATAAAGCTCAAGTCATATAAATCATTCAAAATAAGCCTACATTTATACTAAAATATATTAGTACAGCTAAGGCCAAAATGAATAATGGAGCAAGCTTTTCTTCATCCCCACCCTGGCCAAGGAAAGTTTGTACTTACGAGTTTTGCCTGGAGCGGAGACACTGACACCTTCCCCATCAGAATAGATGGGAGTGACGGTAACTTTGTATTCTGTATCAGACAGCAGAGGCTGAAGCAGAAGAGTGTTTTGTCTCCCAGGCACCATAACCTGGATGGTCAGAAAAACAAAAAAACAATCAAGCTTAATGATTAGGGCCAAAACCTTCTTTTTATCTTATATGATCTCTGACAACACATTCCACAAGTATTTCTGCATAGCTTGCATTTTTAAGTATTTCTGATGCTCTATGGTAAAATAATATAATTAAATTATCCACTTTTTATAAGCTCTACTAGTTATACCCCAGTAAAATTAAAAGGAGAATGTGTCTATGGGATAACACAGTTTTTTATTAAACCTGTGAACCACTACAGCTCCATAAATGAATTGTACTATCTGGATGGTCAGTAATTAAACAGCATAGAAAAGAAATTTTATTGTATTTATTCTTGACATGAATATGATCATCCAAAGCTATGGCCATAAATAACGGTTGACTTAAGTTCTTTGGGGAGAGAAAATCCTCCTTCCCTAGTAGGAAGGAAAATTAATTGAGATCAGGAAGCACAAACTTAGCAAGCAGGAATAAAACATGTTTGTCCCATCTGCATCTAGTCTGGGGAAAAGGAAATGAAGGTAGCTATTTACAAGAGAATTACAACCCACGGATGGCAAAGGATCGCAAACCATCATGAAACATGGAAGATCTACAGCATAATTCTGACCAGGCAACCCAGTAGTAGTAAAGAAGCTGTAGAAATCACTCCAGGCAGTTTTGAGTGTGAGAAAGCAAATGTTTCAACTCACTGGATTAAGCACTGCTTCTTGTAATACAATACAAGGTTTCCTCATAAGCAGGTATTTTTGATACTCTTCAATAGATTACTGTATGTTAGCCAGAGGCTCAAAAACTACTACAGTGGTGGTAGAGGTGCCCAAGTAATACACTGCAATCTACTAACTTGTCAGTAAAATTTTAATCTCAGGGTGTCCAAAGGCTGAATAGGAGCTACCTAACACATGGAGCAGACATGGTAAAAACCAGAAACAATCCTGTTTCCTGCACCAAACCTGTGCTCTGAACTGTCAGTGTTGGAAATAACAGTCCCAATGTCCAACCTCATATTCTGGACCTCCCTGGCCTTACGTTGTGTGAATCTACCACCTGAGCCAGCAACCACACATATTTGGCAAGAAGTTGAGAGACATATAAGTGCTTTAAATTCAAGTAGAAAAAAACAGAAAATGAGTCTGAAAGTGTTTTGTTGTTTCAAAGAAGATTGATGCATGTGATGATGGCAGAATAAAATTTTCTGAAGCGTATAATCAGAGAAGAAATCTCTCATCAGTATTAATGCTCCAGGATACATTCAAACTACTTCTAATACTGGCAAGTGATACACAGAAGGAAATTAATCTAGTACACCCAGATGTTGAGACTTGTCAAAAAAGTACTTCACTCATCGATCAAAACTGGACAAAATCATCTAAGCACATTAGCATGGGACTCCTTCATGCACAACTCTTCCATGCATATACTCAAAACCCACAAAGTTTCTGAAAAAAACCCAACCAACTCCTTTGTTTTCTTAGGCGAGGGGATGCAAGTATTGAGAACTCATTCTTTTCCACATGCACACACTGGGGATCTTCTATAGAACAATACAGTTTTCAGCAGTGAGAAACATTCTTGGCATTAAAAAAAAAAAAAAAAAAGTGATCCTTCCAGTATGTACTGCACACCCAAGAACATACATGGAATTTAGGGCTTGACCCTTCTGTAGTGAAAAGTACTCTATTACATTATTTAGTCCCAGGTTTTCAGCCAGCTGCATCAAGGATTAAAAATCTTATTAACATTTTTCTGGAAAGGGAGGAGTAACTGAAATTTATATTACTGATATCAAAGCCAAAAAACTTTCACAACAAAAAGCATCCACAACAGCTTTGTTACTTTATAGTATATGTAAGTGCAAATTCCACAAAACTTTTGGGTTCTGCTTAAGAAATGTACTCATACATAGAAACATTCCCCTAAAAACTGAACGTCTGTGTCTTTTTATTGACATCTATGCTGTACATTTCAGGTGCTTGAAGCCACATGATAAAATACATTTCTTCTGCTTAAAATGAGCTTCATTTTAAGTATAATCCTATGTCATTCCTTATTCAGTATTTGTGCATGTGACTAATTTCAAAGATGAAACGTGGTCAATCTGGTTGCTGAATTGTGACCAAAGATAATAAGACTTAAGAGTGTACCTAAAATTAAATAATTTGCTGAATTATAGATGAAATACCTACCTAATTTTACAGTTTTGTCATTTTCTTTAATGAGCTTTGGAATCAATTCTAATAACCTTCTGATAGCCAGAATTTGAATACTTTACAGTTTTAATTTCCTTTTAAAATAGTAATTGTTGAACATTAAAACAGAACTACATTTTTAGCATTTTAGCATTTGATTAAGCTTCTAGAGCAGCAACAGTAAATCCGGGATCTGAATTTCAGAAACTTTGGGCTATTGTCAGAATAACAGTACAACTTGTGCCATTATGCTGTGCAACTTTGCCACTGTATTATGCACTATACTATCATATGGTCAAGGTGAATTCATAAAGAGTGCTCTCCAGTCCAAAAGGAAACCGCTACAATGAAAGTTCATGTTCAGATTATAGTTGAAAGAGATGCCTAAGAAGTAATTTTTTACCAATGTCTCATCACAGATGGATGAAATCAAAATGAAAAAAGACTGATTCATACTTTTCTAGAAAAATTTTATTAATAATACATCATCTAAAAATGTCAGCTGCTAGACATCAAAAAGAATATCTCATTTTCAATACAGCTATTCTATGAACAGAAGTGAGTCACATGACAGAGAAGGAGAATGATATTTGGAATATTTTTGCATTTGGAGGTATTGACTAAGAAAATTACCTTGAACAATATAATTTAATCTCTTAAATATGTCTACACAGAGCTATCTCTTAAAAAAAAAATAAATCTTCATTTTAAAAATAATTTTAAAAAGCACTGTCTCCAAGAATTCTGAAATTATCTCAAAAATTGTGAAATTTTACACAAATTGTAATTTGAAAATTGTAATTGTGTAAAAAAATGTAAAATAATACAGCCAGGGCTTCTTTTTATTATTATTATTTCCTATAAACACAAAGGAATGAATGTAGAACTCAATTTTTTTCAAATATTCTTCAAAATCTTGATTACCAGAAACTTTTTTTGTACAAGACAATTTTAATTTTGATCAACACATAGCATTAGAAAAATAACAACTGTACTTAGGCACTTAGATTTAAAAGTGCTGTCCTTCTTGTGACATGTTTAGGTTAACAAGCAGAATGAATCCTCTGCATTTGAACTGTTATTACACTACTTTAGCACAAAATGAGATATCAAGAATGGCACAAAATTGCTGAAAGGAAAAAAACAATTACTTAAGATGGTCCTGTACAAACACTGAGGAGTTGTTAAAACACATCCTAGGAGTTAAAAAAAAAAAAAAAAAAAAAAAGAAAAAAAGAAAAGCAACACAACAAAACAAAAAATCACCCAGAAACACTGCCAAAACTTAGTCAAATTTTAAAAATACAGGAAAAAGGATAGGCAATCAGTCTTTTAACTATGACTTCTTTAAACATCTGTGTGACTGGGCCTTGATCTTATATTTGACTCCTGCTGGCTGCGATGCAGCAGGTGGTATTCAGTTAAAACTTTGAAGTGCGATCTCACAGTAATACCAAACAGAGGTCTTCTACTAATTGCAACAGAGTGTCTCATAATGAGAGATAATGCGTTAGCAATTATTAAACAAACTTTTCAAACTTATGAAAACCCATACAGACCATTCTTACCGCTTCCTCAGCACGGTCACCATTCGCAGTGAGATAGGTCACTCTGAACTGCTGAACATTGTAATCTGAAATGTCCCACATCACCCTCAGACTTGAGGTTGTTTCATCATCTATAATAAGGTTTCTGATTCCTGTACGAAAAACTAAAGCCAAAATTAATTTAATTAGTATTTTCTCAATTCTATTTAAATTGTGCTAATTATCACCAGGTAGATGCAAGATCTACTGAAGTCACAGTGGGTCTGCAAATCCTTGGTGGGCAAATCTTACAATTCTGTCATACTTGGGATTAATAACATAAAAACTTTAACAATTTAATAAAATAGTAGTTGTCCTGTACTGCCATTAACATATATTACCCCTCTGCATTGTTTATATTACTCAGCTTATGGAGCCTCAGAATAACCAAAGATCCACTGCAGCCAGAATGCTACAGAAGAGAAATAATCTAGAACTGTTGATCCTTAAAAGTCATTTTTCTAATTCCAGGGAAAACAAACAGAACCCACAAAACTGAACAAAATTCTGAAGAGTTTCCAGGAAAAACAAACAGAACCCTCAAAACTAAACAACATTCTGGAGAGTTTCCAAGCTCAGATTTATGGTGAGAAAGATATCTCAATTTTCCACATTAGTCTCTGTATTCCTATGTAGTATCACTGGTATCATGCAGAGTCCCTGTGCTGTGTTATAGGTCAGCTCCTTATTCACACATGGCAAATACAGAAAGCTGGCCATGCACAGAAGGGTGTAGGAGTGTAATAGTGTGCACTTTTTACCAGTGATGTCCCTTCCCTGGAGCCTACAGCTCCACAAGATCTGCCATGGCAATGTGCTGACCACATGGAGCATCAGGAACTGGGGTTACCCACTCCTCAGTAATAGCACAGTTCTCTTCCCATAGATCTGGGTGTGCTTGTGGAGAGCCTCAGCTCTTTGCATTCAGCATTTAGTCTGTTGACATTTATTCTGTTTACCTGCTGTACTGGGCTTGGAACTTGTGGTACTGGTAGTAGTTACCGTGGTAGGAACTGCAGTAGTCCTTGTAACTGGGAAAAAAAAAAAAAAAAACAACTCATTTCACTAACAATTCAACATGGAAAGACATGGAAGTCACAGTACTTACCTTGTATTTCTAACTAATGAAACTATGTGCTCACACCTACAAGTATCCCACACACTTCAGGCATTTCAGAGACTACAAGGGAACTATTCATTTAGTTTACTTTTCGCACATATATTTGCAGGATTAGCACTCAGATCTACGGATAAGACGTAGTTACACACTGTACAATGAAATAAGAATGCATGTATTTCCCCACATTACTGGCTGAACTATGCATAATGACTTCAATTTTGACCATTTTTAAAGGTTGTCAGATCAAATAGAAAGATTTTTAAGGGTGCTTCACTTCTTCTGTCAAAGGGAAAAACAGAAGGTACACTCTGCAATACTAGGTAATAGCAGCATCATTTGGATGGGTAAGGCCTTCTTGTCTTAAAAGGAGGTTCAATATTAAGCCTTCAATTAAATTACTAAGAATCAAACACATTTTTGAGTTTACACATAAAAGATATAGTTTTTTACTTAACCAAAACACTATCCATAAAAAGAGAATGGATAGAGCAGTCTACCTGAAATGCTGGACACTGTTTTGATCATAAACTATAAACTGCAGTGTAGATGATTTTCAGGTTTTATCTTTGTTACTTCCATGCTAATGTCACAGGATACCTATGCAAGCTTTTTGGACCACTATTTCAGCCAAGACTGAATTCAGCTATAGTGAGTACCAATTACAAAAATAAGAAGAAAAGTGTACACTCTAAAGGCCAAATATCTTAAATGAAATTATGGCAAATCATTTACTGTAAAACATTTAAACACCCCCCCTCCAATCTACTAGATCTTCATAAGGATCTCTATTCAAAGACTAAGTACTGAAATGCAGGATGGAAGAGTATCTACCCAGATCCAAAGGTTATTAATACTACAGCTCAGACAGTGAGCCACGCCAGCATTTTGATTCAATGCCATCTACTACATAATATTAAATAAGAAAAGCAAAAAATACAATCAGCAAAGCACAAGTGTTAAATCACCACATTCTTCAATGTTAGAGCTCCTCAAAGATGGACTGTATTTTAAATATAAGCTATAGGAACTAAATTTAAATGACTTAAACATCTCTAAAATTTACATTCAAGAGTTTGTCTTACATGTAGCTCCCAGAACAGCAACAACTTCACTTTCACTTTCATCATCAAAAACTGCCAGTAAAGAAACTTCATATTCTGTGTTGGGCAACAAACCCTCAATAACATAGCTGTCTGTGTCTCCATTTATGACAACCTAAGTAACACAGCAAGAAAACAAAGAAATAAGATCAGTCCTGCATTTTATTAATTTATATTAATTGACTGAAATGAAAGAAGGAAAACAGATTCTCCTTTAAAATAAATGAAATCTACACTCCAAGCTGCCCAAAGAAAGTATTGGCTATGTTGAAATAAAAAGTATCATAGACTACATATGGAAAAAACATTTTGAATACTTAAAATGCATTTATTATTTTGTGGATAGCTTGATTATTCTAATGTGTAGTCATTTACTTTCACCCCCAAGTAATTATTGCTAAAGCTGAACATATGCATTTGATTTGAAAAATCACTAAAGTTTGAAATGTTCATCAATGAAAGCAACATAACAGGATAGATTAACTTTCATACATATTTCTACCATTCAAGCACTGTTATGACAAGAATATTCAGCACCTCCTTACAAAATGCTGTTTCTATACCAGAATCTTAATCCAAGTTATGGTTCCACATATCTAAATGCAACTTGAAATTTCCTGCAAACCTGGGGATTAGGGGGAATGTGCTGACAAGTTTGCTATAAGGTGTCATGTAACAGTAATTACATCAAATACATCAAAACAGTAAATTTCCTTATTTCTACCTATGACAGCAGCAGCAGATTCACATATGCAATGTTAACTGCAAGCAGAGGGTTTCACTTTGAATTTTTGTGTGTTTTATTTATTTTATTGGAAGACATCAAAACAGATGGGCAGGAGCTGGTGCTAAAGGGACTGTAAAGCAGAGTTCAAGAAGCCCAAGCAGTAATTCCAGCTAAATAGGCTGACTGGTTTTGGGAATAGCTTTTAAGTTACACAGACAAATATTATGATAAAACAACCTTTCTCTAGGTTAACACCAGCAAGCTTTTAAAGGTGGCCACTGTATACAGAGAATCAAAGGCTTATATCAGAAATCAAACAATAGCTATGTACTGCATAAAATCTACTCCAGCAGTTAGAATCACACTTTATTCTTTTAATTTGCTGAGTTGGTCCTGGGGAAGAGGGAACCATGAAGTAATCACAGAACTTCTGAACTCAGATACAAAAAACAAAAGCAGAAAGAACTGAGTTGGGGCCTTGCCTTCTACAACTATCAAGTAATGATTTAGGCATCCCATGCTGCACACTTTCTGGCACAGATTTTCTTGGGAAAATTTCAGAAACAAGCTTGAGTGAATCTAGCTGTACAGTAAGTAGATGTAAGTAATACCTTCCTTTTCTCCAGTTCCCCAGAGCCTCTAGTCATGCATCAAATCATTATAAAATGTCTATACATAGTTACTATCTCACACATAACTTTGGCGTACTCTGTGAAGCATCAATTCCATCATCCTCCACTCCCTGCTAATTTAGCCCACAGAGAAGACGACAAAAACAGAACACCAAGCGATGAACTTTCAAGTGTAGAGGACAAATAACAGAAGCAAGAATAGCTACAAGGACACCAGTGTAACAGCGTGTATTCTCTACCATAACCTAGAAATAAAAGGTCACTTTTAAATTTGTTCTGGCTTTTTAGAGCTTACACCCCACTAAACGCTCCTTGCCCATCAGCAGTGTGGATGAAGCAAGCTCAGAGGTGTATAATTCTCACCACCACCCCCTGACCCCAGTCAGCTAATGGGCAAGTTGGGTCTTGATAGAAAGACAGAGGGAGTGCATGTCATTTCTCTGCATGACTGATCACTTAGCTGGGAAAGAAGCTTAAAGAGGCACCAGCCTGGAGATATTGTGCTATCCTAAGTCTGACCCCATTAAAGAGGTCATGCAAGGAGAACAAGAAAGCAGCTTGGGTATTTTTAATATTTCAACGTCCTAAAATATTATAGCCTCCAGCAGTTTTTAGTGACTACAATGAACAAGTGGAACCTTAACAGTTCAAATATTTCTTGATCACTTATACTCAAAGAGCACAAACATAATCAATCTCACTTAAAAATGCACATGGCTTAAAGGGATTCACTGACAGCTACTCACTAGAACTTAAACAGAAACAAATTAGTTCATCTACTGCAGGAGAAAATGCTAGAGGATGACCTGTGTCCACTCGTTCATCTGTCAATTAATTCCTCCTTTCTCATGCTCACTCCTGTAATTTCTTTTTTTCTTGCATGACTACCTCACGCTAGGTGAACGGAAAGAAAGAATGAGGCTACACTAAATTTACAGAAAAAATGCCACACAACCTAAGCTGCAACAACTGCTTTCTGCCCTAATGGATGACAAAATGATGAACTAAACCAAGGGCCAGGTGTGAAATGTCATTTTCCCCTCTGAGTTCTGTACCCAGATAGAGAGTTTGCAGATGTGGCCCATCTTCACAGTGCTGATTCTCAGAGAGCATATTTGAGAGAATCATTAAAGACTGAGTACAAAAGAAGCCAAAAGAATGAGTAAATAAAGGGAAAGAGCAAATAAGACATACTACAAAAGATGAAAATTTGGAAAAGGGAGAATAAGTGTATTTTTCTACATGGAAAAGAGAGAATCAGACAGGAAAAAAAACCTAAAAGATGAAAAATCATTTAAACACTCATACTGATGAAAATGGCACTATGGAAAAGACACACAAAGGCCTAGAACAAAAAGACAACAGAAGGGGAAAAAGAGAAGGAACCATAAAGCGGAATAAAGGAACAATCTAATAATTTAACCGTGTGTAAATTTTTCCCTTTGCAACATTGCATAGCTAAGAATTCACAAGTCATTTTACTGTGGCCAGCATATTAGACAAACTTGGAGGCTTATGTGAGCATATTGCTGCTCTGGCTAAGCTACCGTCATCATCTTCATAGCAAAGAGAAGAATATGAACTTTTAAAAACTGAAGTAACATCAAACAGCAACGCTAGTTCTGTGGCACTTGGCACATTATAGATTAGACTGGTTATTTACAAAAGATCTTTTCTTTCCTCCCTTCCTCTTCAAAAAGAAATTAGAATGTTAGTTTGATTTGTTTAGAAAGCTTTGCATTTTGCCAGATTTTTCTGTAAGTCAATTGGCCATATTTAATTGGCAGAAGTTGCATCATAAGTGTCCTCAGAATGGAATTATCTCTTCCACTTCACACCCTCTGATGTTAAGGCAACTCACCTCTTCAGAGTCCCCGCCATCCAAAGGAATCCATGCCAATCTGTAAAAAGCAATATCTGACGAGGTGGGCTTCCAGCTGACCCTAAAACTATCTGTTGATGCTTCATCAATTTCCAAATGCTGGGGAGCTGGAACTCTTTCTGCAAAATATTATGCAGAAGAAAAACAAGAGTATGTTATTCTGAGACTTGCATGCATGACAATGTCAAGCACATGCTATTTTACTTGAAGTTTCTGACAAAGAGTAGAACATGGGAGATAGATAACAAAGACACTACAGAATTCTTTGCACACTTATTTGTATTTAGGAAAGGGGTTTGGTAGTCGGGGGAGGAGGAATATGCGCAGTACATGCTCTTTACCTACTCTAACTGGACAAGCCTCCTTATCATCTCTCCACTGAAGGAGTTCCACACAACGCTTAGTCCTTTTCCTTTGCTCAGAGCCTTCTGCTCTTCTCTTTACCTAGAAGCAAGGCCCCAGTCTCCTCCCTTTCTAGAGACACTGAGTGCATTCCCATTTGCAGTTTGCACATAAGTATCAACCTCTTGTTTTGTACCTGTGTGTTCTTGCTCTTCCACCTCATGTTTCTCTTTCTCCCCTTAAAGTCCTTCTCTTCCTATTGTTATGTTGAAAAGTATTAATAAGAGTCATCAGCCATTTGTTTAATGCAGAACTACTCTTAGAGAAGCTATAATTGTGCTAAATGAACTACAGGAGCCTTAAATAACTTGTATTTTATCCTTCCAGTGTTGCAGTTTTTCTGTGTGTATATAAGGTTCTATCCTCTATACAGATAGTTCACCAGTTAAATGTGTGATTTAGAAATCATCACACTTAGCTGGAGAGACAAATGCCATCACACTGAATGATGCTTCAGGAAGCTGCGGAGACAAATGCTTTACTGCCAAATTGTAATGAAAGATGAGTTAAAACAGCTGATTGTGTGAAGACTTAAGAAATGAACCTTATCTACACGTATGTTTTCATTTCAAGAGATTCCTCCCATTAGTAAGGATGCAATCAGCCACAAAAAAAAAAAAGGAGCAAAGAAGTCAAAAATTCCAATTAAAGTAATGGAAACATTCCGTAATCTGAATTCACAGCCAGACACTTGCTGTTATTAGTCTTATTTTCAGTAAAGTAAGAAAGTAGCAAAATTCTCCTTGGAAAGCCTTCAAAAGTTCACCAATACTTACTTGTGGTAAAGCTGCCAGTAAGTGGTTCAGATTGTCCTTCATCATAGAGGGAGAAAATAGCAACAGTATACTCTGTAAGGGATGTCAGACTTTTTAGAGTATGGGTTGAAACACGACCAACTTCCACCTAGAGAAAGCATAATTTACAATAAATATTAATCATTCACTTTACATTATCAGTGTTTGAAATTCTGCTGGGCAATATCGATATAGAAAGAGAATGTCAAGTAATCATTAGAGAAATTTTGTGAAACTGTGAACAAGTATGAATTCAAGGCCATAAAAGCTGGGAAAATCAATTAAAATAGATGAACTAGAGAAAAGAAATATTTTGCTTCTGACAAACTAGGGAAAAGAAGAATTCAGCCTTATCAAGCCTACCTCACTAGCTAATGTATCAGCACTGTGTGTTCAGGAACCCAGAAGAGGAAGGGACTTTTTGGGCTATTGAATCCACGCCCTCCTTATGATGGGCAATCATTGCATAAACCATTAAGTTTAATATTTGTCAAGAGACAAGGTGACAGTTTCATCTGATCTCTATCCAGACTGCAGTTAATGTGACTTTGCCAGAGATATAAAACTCAAAGCTATATAATCTGACAGTTTACCAGTCCAACTATTAAGCATCACATTAGCTCAGCACCACAGGGGAAATACTACCAATGCAGAGCAAACAAAAAAATGCCACTTGCTCTTTGAACTGACAAAGGAAAAGTTAAGAGGTAGATAAAAACATACTGAACTTTCATTGAAAAAGGCTTTCAAAAGCCTGAAACGTTCAAATACTGTCATGGTGATACTAGCCAGATGTATTATCTATATTAAGGGTAATCAATCTGAAGAGGTCAAGTTCCTGTGTGATCTAAACTGGGTGATCCTGCTCTGGCAGGGGGTTGGACTAGATGATCTTCTGAGGTCCCTTCCAACCCCTAACACTCTGTGATTCTGTGAAGTGACTTCCAATTTAAACTTCAAAGGATATAGTGAAAAGACACAAAACATTGCATCTCTTCTAAACTCGGGAACACTTTCCTCAGGTTTAATACAAATTTTCCACCTTGTATGGATGAAAGGCCAGATATGTCCCAGAAGAAACATACATACATATAACTATTGTTAAAGACTTTTTTGGAGGGCTAAGTTACCCATGACAGCTAATTTTGTAAGGGATTTAAACTGTTTTAATAATTGGAACCACTCACTGCAATTTTAATTTTAAAACCTTTTCTGTATTTTGTCAGATTTCTGTATTAATACATCATTCCATCTCATTTTTCATTCTATCACAGAATTTATATTGCTAAAAGCTACTAAAACATCTTTAGCAACAAGGCATAACTAAGTATTGCATAAGTAGATTATTCAATGTAAGAGTCTAAGAACATTTTGGTATCAGCTTAACATTCTTTTCAAGACAAATCCTGTTTCTAGGAAGAGAGTTTTCAATATATAATTAAAGCAACAAATGTTAATAAACATGTGGTGATACCTTCAGATAGTCTTTTTGAAGGAACTTGAGTCCATGACATGATATATTGGAAGTCTCACTATCTGGACTGAATTAAGACTAAATATTTCCATACCATACATTTTAGTCAAGCACCTACAAACTATTGTTCAGTTGAGTAGTTTCTTTCATTTTATGTGCATCAGCAATGACTGTTCTGGTACGTAAGAAGTTTGGAGTACTGTCTCCCACACATATGAGCCACTCCAAATGTATACCTGATACTAAGAAAATCCTTATTTGCGCTAAATTTCAGAATTCTTTAGAAAATCTTTTGTTACATCTTGCAAGGCAGCTTTTGTTTATAAAAGTTACCCTTAATAATTAGAGAAGTTTGAGGAGGTCTGAGATTGGTTAAGGGAAGAGAGATAAAAAATTTACCTCGTTGGTTTCAGTTCCATCTGTTTTAACGTACATGATGCGATAGCCATTTACATTTTTGGAAGCAGGATCCCATGTTAGCTTAGTACTACTGTGTCCCACATGAGAAAATTTCAAGTTTGCTGGTGGACTTAGAGGTACTTAAAAAGGAAAAAGATAAAATCATGAAAGTGATTCCAGGTTTTAGCTGTGAAATTTTTCATGTATTGAAAATAAACAACACATCTTCCATTTCAAAATTTATATCACCAATATTTAAATTAAAAGATCTACATCAATGGAGCTACACAAGTACTTAAAGGCAGATAAAATGGCTTTACTTATTGCTGAAATAGCACTTTCAGTCTTGCTAAGTGTATCTCAACTAATACTGAAAAAGAAATTACATTATTGTTCATATCATAGCAAGATCTAGCTTACACATTACTTGTAATAAATTCATGTTTGTCTATGTGAATTAATATAATTCCCCTAGATTTTAACCTATATGTATTTGTTTTCCATAAGAATCCCAGCAAAAATATTTTATGACAGTAGAATTTTGGCAAAAAAGTTTCTGAATCCTAAAAGTCTACGACATAAGTGTAAGTTTGTCCAAAAAGCATAATATGCTCAGATCTCCAGAGATGCTACTTTTTTTTTTTTTTTTTTGCCTTTGTTTAACCTCCTTCTTTTATTACAGAGAGAAGGTGTTTCCTAACAGCAACCGTGGTCAAAGCCATATTTATGTACTACATGTTCCTTGACTGTCATGAGCTGAAGGAAAATGAGGTCATGCAAGACAGGGTCTCAGATTGCATCCAATTGTCTGTCTCACCAGAGAAAGCGATTTGTGCTGTCTGTTACTCTCAGCAGTAGGTTCTATATTACCCCAACATCTGGTTTTCTCTGAATTATGAAACCTTTATTCATCCTGCCTTCACACACACACTTCTCAGCAATCCATGTGGACAGATAAATATCACCACTTCAGAAGCCATTTCCCTCACACAAGAGCACATGGGAAAAAGGAAAAGATATAAAAAATGTATATATTATGTGGGATCTTTAACCAGGCCATATATTGACTCAATCTGCAAGCAAACACCTAACCAGCTTAGAAACAGTCAAGTCAACTTGGCTATGAAGACGGGAACCTACTGGAATTGTATTAGATGAGTTTGCCACACTTTCTGGCATTCAACATATTCCTCTGAGTCTAGGGAAGTGAGTATCACGTGCTGGCTTTACTTTCTACTTTCTGTCAGTCGTGGTATGCACATCATTTCACCATCCAGGTCATACCGCAAAATATTTCAGTCTCACTCTCTCCTTCTGGAACCAGCCTCCTGGCAATGTTGCTCTCACCCAGACAGGCAGTCCTGATGCCAGAGTTATGTGATATTTACAGTGAGTCTTGGATAAATCTTGGCACCCAAAAGAAACTCCACCCTGAATGAACTTGCGGATCATGCCTTTGTTTGGCACAAAGAAGGGTTTCACTACAATAACTGAGATGATACAGTGTGTGGAATAATATTATTTAGTAAATACAGACTATCAGACACTACCCGTAATACAACAGCAAATTAGGCAGATTCCCCTCCAGACAGATAAATGCTCCAGAAAGAAAATACTAGGTAGCCTATTCAACAGTTGCAAGCCAGAAAAAAATTACAGTGAATGGAAAAAAAAAAAAAAAAAAACAAAACCAAAAAAACCACCCACCTTTTTTTAACCAACAAGCAATCAAAAAAAATCTAGTTTAAATATGAATCTGGACAGGGAAGACAGTACCATTGAACACTGACCAAGTGGGACAGGTGTGCTTACCAAGAGCTTTCTTTCCTCCCAGATTGTCCCACTGTCTGGTCAATCAAAGCTTATTTTAATAGCTGTATATGGAAGGTTAGAATCAATCTTCTTTCACCATAGAAATAAATGAAGTCTGCAGGGTGGTTAGTTTTTGGGTTTCTTTATTCTGGTCTGGTAACAGCACTGATGATGGGCTGACTAACAGATGTTACTGTCTTCTGTGATCAAATGCTGTGGTTAGGAATCCTCAGCTTGTGCCAATGTACCTGGAATTTGCATGTGATCTTCCATCCAATGTGTTAGCCAGGTTTAGAGCTGTGCAGCCTCCAATATCATATGACATGAAGGGAATTCAGGCTGGCACTGTCAAACTACATGAACTACTGTTTAGCACAAATGGAAACCAGGTATTGGGTAGATATTGACCAAAAGCAGAGGGGAGGAAAAAAAAAAAAAAAAAAAGGCTGGGAGGGAAGGGGGGAGTAAGAGATTTGATTCTCCAATGTTAAGAATCTCCTACACCTATTTCAAGTCCTCAAACATGCCCAGGTTGTAGTTGTACACTGTTGGCACTTGTCTGACTACAGCTGCCCTCTCAGAGATGACCCAGTTCAAACAGCATTCCTAGAGCTTCTTACACAGTTACTTGCTGGCCCTACCAGCAATTGCTCTGGCCCTTCTTTTTCTTAGCACTCGTGTGCCTGAGCTTCTCTCACCCATTGAATGCAAGTCACTTTCACACTAGCTTACTCATGCCAGGAGCACAAAACAAGAGGAAGGAATCACACCACTGCTGGGAGCAACATGATGTCACTGAATGCAGTCCTAGAAATATCCTAGCAGCACAATTGCTGATTTTCAATTCCTTTGTCTTCCAGATGCTGAGACTATTTAGAGAGCTGACATACAGTGCTGTGTACAGTTAAGAAAGGACAGAATTTAGCTGTCAAAATTCTTGCTGCTTATTAAAAACACACCATCTAACTTGAGTGCACAGGCACTTTCCAACCCTTCATTTAGCAGATGTAAGCCAGCAGGGGTTGGACAGAAATCTTCCCTTTGCTTCTTTTCCATCTGTACTACTACTGAGCCAGAAGAACAAACTTCTCCATCTGAGCAGCCTTCCATACACACCTGGGTTCTCTGGCTACAGGAGAATAAACAGAGCAGTCTCATTTTAGTTCTACATGGTAACCTTCATTCAACTTCAGCAAGTTCAGAAAACCATCAGTAGTTGCACCAAGATCAACAGGGATATCCATACTACTACTACCAACAAGAGAGTTCACAATCCCATTCCAAAAACAAGTTGTTTTGTAGAAACTCACATCATGCACCTCGATAAACTAAGTATTCACACTGAGAAACTTCAGTACAGTTGAGACCTTGCCCTGTGGATGATGAAAATCAGATGTCTGGTCTAATATATGCAAAGACTATTCTGAAGCTTTATTAACACAAAAGTGAATATAGATATGCGCAACCTACATGTAGTTTCTTGTCCTGTAAGGGGATCACTAGCTTCTTCTCCAAACATGGCATAAACTGTAACTGTATATTCTGTATTTGGCAGTAGTCCATCCAGTTCAAGATCTGTTGAGGTCTCCCCAATTTTTATCTAAAAACATCATGAATAGAAAGGACACGTTATTTGCAAATTAGCTCATGTTGGGGAACAATACTATTTACACACTTAAAATTAGATATATGATCACATGCTCTGCTGAGCATTTGTCTGATACTGTGCCTGCAGTACTTGAACCAAGATATGGGGATTTTACACTATACTCAAAAGAACAAAACTGTCAAAAAGCCAAAAGTCAACATAAAGGTAAGAGGGCTTTAAAAGTAATTAGTTACATTAGCAATGACCAAATAGTCCTCTCCAGAACATGCAGCTACTAAAGCCTTTTCATACCTAGTTAGACCTTGTTTTATCTTCAGTCAGAGAAATTAAATTCCCTAGGAGGAATTGATTTCTGCGCACAAGTCTCAGATCTGTTGCTATTCAAGGTGTGTATCATTTTCCTCCTCCACCTCTTCACTGAAAGCTACAATAACACAGACTGACTTACTGAAAAAAAGTCTTTCTTCAGTCCTCCTGAATCAGCTCAGGGAGGCCCAGTTTTAAGAGAATGATGTGCATACAGCCACTCACTTAGCAGAGAGTACAAGTCTATGCAAGCTTTCAGCAGCTTCCACTCTCCACAAGTCTGCATGCCCCAGCATGCTTTTTAGTGTTCTTGCTTGAACAGAAATGTTGTACATTATCTTAATTATACATACAGAAACTTGAGCATTAAGCTTTTAAACCATATACCAGAAGTTCCACTGGAACTACACTAGCACTTTAGAAAAGTCTACTGGTTTTACTCTTTTAGTGACAGAAGACTAAACTTTAACTTGTTCTGCCTTCCTTTCCTTATTAAAGTATCTTTAAAAAATAACTTTCAACAGCAGGCATTATTTTTTAATTTAAAAGTGGAACAGAACTAGAAGAAAACCAATAAAGATGACACCTGCAAATTTAATTTACTTTTAAAGGTCCTTATGAGATCAAAGGCAAAACTTTGTATTCTTCTGATAACACACTTAGAAAATATCTTAATTTTAATTAAGTTAATTTTAATAAAGTTAATATCTTAACTTTATTTTTTCTTCCTTTGAATGTTAGTTTTATATGATGATACAGTAATTTCAAAAGAGTCACTTTAATTCAGATGAAATTGTTGTGTTTTCATGGCATATACATATAATCAGCTGGTACTTTCACTTTATTCATAGTCTATAACACATACAGAACTTAATCAAATCACGTTAAAAAAACCCAAAGTATTTGCTGATTAAGTTGGAGGTTAAAGACCACATAATATTTTATTCTTTAAAAGATTTATTTTTTTAATAATTGCTATTCAAATGAAAGCACAATTTATCACCTCTTTCTCATCTGCTGCCAATCCTTCCGTGAGGGGAGCATATAGGATCATGTAACCTGTGGCCCCCGCTACTCCATTCCACTTCACTCTCATGCTGTTCTGTGACACATCGTACAATTGCAGATCCGATGCCATTGGCAAGGCAACTATAGTGGAACAAGAGACAGACACCTTCAGTTGTCTCACCTGAACAACCAGCTATTTTTCAGGCAGTTTATTTCACCCCAAGAATCACAAAGGAATACAGCTATCTCCAGGCATGGCTATACTGCCTGTATGCCACAACTATGAAGAGCTGATTAGATAAAAGAATGCAGAATTAGAGAAACAAAGAAATTATTCTAACAGCAGGGCAGAGTTATTCCTTACAAAGCATTTCAGCTCTTTGTCCCAAAGGGCTCTGAATGTTTCACGTGGGAGGATTTCTGTTCTTTAAGCAAGAAATCACTGTTCAGATTTCACCCTTCCTCCTTCCTGATCTGCAGGAGGATGGACACTTGCTATTGAAGAGTGGGCAGAGCTGCTATCAGGAACAAGTAGCAGTTGTCAGAGGTGGTTCTTTCTGGCCACAGTTCACAAGTCAGAGCATGGAAGAGACAGCCATGAATTTCCCAAAGGAAACTCTGAATGAGCACATTGAGCACATCAAATACTGTGCCTACAAACTGTTGAACTGTTGTGTGTTTAAAGCCCAGACTGTCCAAACTGGCTCCCACCAAAATGTTGTCACAGGAGTGATAGAAGGCTGCTCCTTTGCAACTTCTAGACTGAGCATAGCCCCTAAGATGACTTAAGAGGTCTGAAAAAAAGACAAACCTTTCCTCAGAAAGGGTCAGAGAGATGTAATAGATTAATAGATTAAGGGATGTTAATCCTCTACAAAGCTCTGCTTTGTATGTTTCTGAAGACTCTGATCTGCAAAGACAGATTCAGGAACCAATTCTAACTACAATGCTAATAATGCACACTGCTTCTCTAATCTCCTTGTCCAAACAAAACCTGCAGCCTGTCTGGCTGACATCTCCAGTAAGAGGTATATCTATTGTGTTACGTTCAACAAGCTCTAACAGAGCTGTGAACTTCCCACATACAAAACATGCCAGTCTTGTCCTTTCTTGTTCATTGAGGTCCTTCACTCAATTTGGTGTTCAGGTTTGTAAACATGGGCAGAACTTCAACCCAGGCCTCTCTTTAGGTTTTGACAATCTATCTTCACTTCCAAACCTTCTATAGTCTACCTCCATCCTATTTAAACCCTTGTTGATGTGTTGACTTATATTCCCATAACTTCCCACAATTCCTCTGATTATAGGGAGAAACTACCCAAAAAACATTTTCAAATTACTTCAGTTTCCTCCCTCAGAGCTCCACGGAGACCTCTGATAGCTACAGAAAGAAACTACCTGTTGAGATATTCTAAAGGCACTTTCTACATTGTCTCATTCCCATTCAAACTGCCCTAGGACCACAGAGAGAGTATCCATCACCTGTCCTTTTCCTTATTTTGATTCTAAAAATCCACAAAAAGTATCCTCTAACTAACTTATGGCTCATATTTTAACCCTCAACAGGAACTCCTAGATATTCTGGCAATATGAATAACAATTAACAAATAAACAAATGGAAATTAAGCAAGTACTGGTTTCTACTGGAATTCTCAGCTGAAGAGCTCAATCTCAAATACAAGTATCCAGTAGACAATGCTGATTTGCATCTTGGAGAGTTGACAGAATATCTGCATATTCTGTTAGCATAAAGATGAATTCAACCTACTAAAAATCAACTGGAATAAACTAAAACACGTAAAAATGTATTTGCAGCAACTTAAAATGTGAATGTATTTCATATTTATTTCAAGTTAGAAGTGGCTATTACATGATAAACGTTTCTAATTGTCTGTACATTATGCATATTGCACATGACTATTTAGATAATTTCACATAGCTGTAAGCAATGTTCTATATGAACAAATGTGATTAGTGGCTATTTAAATCTGTCAGTCTCTCTCACAAAGGCAGGGATATAATCTACAGTTTTCCGTAGGAAATTTCTGCATTAGCACAGTAAAAATACTTTCAAATTGAAGGAATTTTATAGCATGTGGAATGATTAATACTTGCACATGTCATACTATTACTTCAGAACACTATCAAAGACAGCTGTATAAAACGCTTGATGCTCTGTAACCTTGGGGTGTGATCTGATCAGATCTCAGAAAGCCAGCAGGGCTGGGCTCTGTCAGAACTTGACTAGGTGACTTCAAAGGAATACCAGGATAGATACAGAACAATCCTGTTGGCTCAGTATGTGACTGTTCTCTCTGCCTCGATAAATTAATCAGGTCCTAACACCATGTTACGGGCTATAACATGGCTGGAGATGACATTTTCAGAAACTGAGACTAAAATTGAAGTCTCAAATAATTTGATATGATCCTGTTTTATTTTCTTTACGTATTGAGAAGATTAGCACTGACACAGAATCAAAGAACCACTGAGGGTGAAAGGCACTTCTTGAGATCATCTAGTCTAGCTAACTTCCTGTGTTCAGTCAGGATCAGCTAGAGCAGGTGGCTCAGAATCATGTCCAGTTGGATTTTAAATATCTTCAGAGATGTAGACTCCACAAACTCACTGGACAATCTGTTCCAGCATTTGACCAACATCACAATAAAATTGTGTCTTCACGTGTTCAGATTTCATGTTTTTTAATTTGTACCCATCAACTTTTGTCCTGTCAGTGTGCAACACTGAGAAGAGTCTGACTCCCTCTTCTTCATTCAGGGATTATTACACATTGATAAAATCACCCTGAGCCTTCTCTCCTCCAGGCTGAACACCCATAGCTGTCTCAGTCAGTCCTCTCATGAAAGATGCTCCAAGTTCTTAATCATGTTTGTGGCCTTTCAGTGGACTCACTCTATTAAGTCCATATCTCTCTTGTACTGGGGAACCCAGAACAGGACCAAGCATCCAGGTGATAACTTCATCAATTCTGAGCAGAGGGCAAGAATCACCTCCCTCAACCTGCTGCCAATGCTTTTCTATTGTAACCCAGGAGGCTCTTGTCCTTCTTTGTGATGAGGGTGCATTGCTGGTTCTTCAATAGCAGCACATTTTCTCATGTACTGGCATAGTTTTCATCATAGAACCCCAAACTGTAAATGTATTCATACTGACAATATCCAAAGTCACCATTTTACAAACAAAAAATAACTGAATCATTGAAAAAGGAACTTAGAGAAGTTACCTTGAAATCTTTGGTACTGGTGGGAATCACAGTCAGGTATTTCTGGTCCCACCTAATCCTCCATTCACAACATCATCTTCAGACAAAAACCTAATTTATTAAGCTTGGCTCCACACCAAAAGTGTAGGTGTGTTCTAATTTATGGTTCAATACAACTGACTTCAAAGTTCATCCCAGAGATAAAACCTTTACCAATGTTTAAATATCCACAGACCATCCGAACTTAGGAACTTAGCCAAGAATTCAAATGACAATTAATGTAAGGCAAATGCATTAAAAGAAGCTAAATTCAAAAAGACTCCCTTCTGTATTTCTTTTTCATGAAGACTAATGCTTACAGAGTGTGATTAAATGCAGACAGTCAAATCTGTAACCATCATGATAAGGATACTTACGTGTAGTTTCAGTTCCTCGGAGGCCCTCACTAGCAGCATTTGAGTATATAGCAAATACAGCTACCTGGTATTCTGTTAAAGACATCAGGTTTTTCAGAACTGCTGTTGATAAGCTTCCATCTACTACAACCTGTTTAGAAGAAAATTCAGCTAAATACACATAAAGAAAACTGACTCTATTACCAGCAAATCAATCAAGCCCTCTTTCAGACAATTTTTACAATGGCATCTAAGAATAAATCTGCTGAAGTTTGATCCATAAATTAAATTTGCTTTTGCTACCTTTATGTAAAATAAGGCATCTGAAAAAAGAACATCAACAATATACATAATGAAAACATTTAGCTGATAAAAGTAGCCACTTAGAACCAAAGAAATTGCTTAAATAAAGTGTACGGAATGCAGTTTAAGAATGTATATCAGGTATTTTTTGATATAATTATCATTATAAATATTCCTTTAGTACTACATATGTACACACATTCAAATTGACATTAATACCTATCTGTGATAATCAAGTTTCTATTACAAAAAGAAATAAAATAGATCCTTAGTTAAGTCCTTCTGCTCTTCCATCTTTCCATTCAATTTTATAAGTTGTCAGCTGAAGACAAAATCTTGTTCCACTGCATATTTCCCCATCTCCAATATGCCTAGCTCCTTGTATGTGGTCCAACTGAGCAGGAGTTAATTTTCCCCACAGCAGCCCTCCCAGTGCTGTGCTTTGCACTGAGAGCTGGAAAGGTGCTGATAACAAACCCTTGCTGTGGCTACTGCTGGGCAGGGCTCGCACAGCACCAAGGCTGTTTTTCCACCATTCCCCCTGCAGTGGGATGGGGTGGGCAATATCTTGGGAGGGGACACAACTGGACAGCTCACCCAAACTGACCAAGGGGATACTCCATACCATATGACATCAGCTTAACAATAAAAGCTAGAAAATAAGAGGAGCAGGAGGGGGTGGGGGGCATCAACTTGTCCTCCAGAGCCACTGCTACATGTTTGCAGCCCTGCTTCCTGAAAAGGGCCAGACATCGCCTGCTGATGGGAAGTAGAGAATAAATCTTTGTTTTCTTTTGCCTCTGTGTGCGGCCCTGCTTTGCTTGTCGTTAAACTGCCTTTCTTGTAACACACAAGTTTGATCTTATTTTCTTCCCCCCGGTCCAGCTGAGAGGAGGGGGGAGGGAGTGACAGAGTGGCTTAGTGGGCACCTGGCATTTAGCCAAGGTCAAAACACCACAGTCCTATTCAACCAAACACCTCTCTCCAAATTCTCAATGAGCAGCTGTAGATGTCCCACAGTATACAACCCTACCATCTTCCTTTTATTAATTACTTTTCTTAGAACTGAAAATCTGACTTGCCATCAGCTCAACCTCTTCAGTTCTTGTAAATAGAATTGTGTAGGGGAATTACACAGAACTGGTTCAAGTAACAGCATGTGTAAGCAAAAATGCAGGCAGTTTACCCCACCCCCCAGAAGTGTTCATAGCTATAGCACATTTACTTGAACTCATGTGAGACAAAAGCAGCCTGACTACTACCTAACCTTCACCACCATCCAATGTGACCATATCTCCTTTCTGTATTGGGCTTCAGAGACCACATAGGGAATTTAAGTGTAGATTTAAATAAAGACAATGGATTTTCTGTCTGGTTAGTTCTTGATGTTGTATTAAAAATTCCGGGAAGGTTTTTCCTCCTGTTACCTCTTCTGGTTGGCCTCCTCGAGTGGGATAGTACACAACTCTGTATTTTTCCACTTTGCCTGGTGCATGGGTCCAGCTAACCCGGAATCCTCTGGCTGTTACCTCTGATGTGACCAAATCCGAAGGAGCCCCAAGTGAAGCTGCAATAGTTCCTAAGTTAGAAACAGCATAATTTTTTTATTCCCCTCTGCAAGATAATTATTTGGTTTGTTGTTGTATTTGCTGAAACTCCAAAGATTGTGACTCATCAAAAAGTCAAATAATTGTCTACTGCACATTTATTTACGTCATTTTCAATGGAAACAAAGAACTAAGAATGCGTACTGCACATGGATTTTTCACTGGGCCTAAGCCTCCCTGGACTTTCATAAACTATTATGTGAAGGGGACAAAAATATAAAAATAAGCCTTCCTGCCATCAAGCTCCCATCACTCAAGCTTTTTCTTTATGGGTTGTTTTTGGGTTTTTTTAGGGTTTTTTTTTTGAGATTGCTCTTCTCCCAGTCACAAAAAAAATCCAAGTACATATACATCTGTGATTCCTGTGCTCCTCTGCAGCTTGGAAACTGATACACTGCCTGTCAGCAGTTTGAAGAGATGTACTAAAAGGTCATCTTCTCTGGCAATCATTCTTTTCCACAAAGATGTCTCATCTCTCTATGGTTTTTCCATCCTCTCCCTCTCAATTTCCCAACTGCCTCCTTACTCCCCTTGCAAGACACAGATAATGGTCTGTATTTCTTCCAGTTTCCAGGTGAATAAAAGAGAAAAAAGCTGGAATGAAGCCTTACCAATACACACTTTTTCATTGCACAGGCAGAGAGAGATATGTGAAAGACACCCTTCCCTCTTGATATATCTTACAAGCTTATTGCAACATTACTCAGCATTTCTATGATATTACAGAATCATAAACAAAGCAACACAAAATCCACTGAAGCCTTTCAGAAATAGTTTTATCAGGTAGCACAGTTTCTCTAGTAAATCACAATATTTTTTCATAGTAATTTCTTTTGTTCACAAAGACAAAAATAAGTTTTACTCAGAGAAGGTTTTTTTATACATGAACAATTTTCTTCACCACCATCTTTTCTTATGATCTGAAATATATTTTTTTTATGTATTCAATTAAAAAACTAGATAAAAAACCATCATCAGGAAGGGACAAAGAAATCTGGAAAATTTTAAAAACTTATGACACAATAAAACAAGTATGTTAGGAGATGGAAAGCCCAGCACAAATGTAACAAATCCATGTGCAGCTGTTCAAATAATTTATCCCAAACCTGTGTATTATAAAAATTTAATTCCTTACCCACCACTTGGAAATAGTTACAACAGAATTAATTTTTGTATTTTTTGGTACTACCAAATGTCATAAAATTTACCACTACCAAAGACAGAGAGCAAAAACTCAAAGCTATTAAAGAAAGAATAAAATACACCTAGAAAGGTAAGTTCCCTGACAAGCCATTTTCTTGTGAACAAAAGAATGTACCAAACGAGTCAAGTACCAGAAGCCAGCTTAGAACTGCAGGTATTAGAGCTAGAAATCCTTTTCCAAAGTTCATATTAAGTTATATTACATTACATCTTGTTTCTTACTCACCTTTGATTTCCTTTTCCTGTTCTTCTACTCGTGAGCACACTGTTCTGGTAAGACCTTCAACAATGGTATGCATGAAGTTAAAGTCAGCAACATTGTAGACATGTGTGCTGTCAGGTTCAGAGGCAATCTCCTTGAGTTCATTTATATCTGCATTCTTTACACCTTTCAAAGGAAAGACAAACAAAGATGATATTGCAATAAATAAATAAATAAATAAATAAATAAATAAATAAATAAATAAATAAATAGAAGCCCAAGAATTTATACAAGATCTGTGTGAACTTGGACCTTGGGTTTTTATGTTTTGGAAGGGAACAAGGGAAAAA
>JANIJG010008639.1:14378-30823 GCA_024611175.1 Megaceryle torquata
ACTTTCCAGCCCCACCTGGATCTGTTGCTGTGTGGGCTGCCCTGGGTGACCCTGCTCTGGCAGGGGGGTTGGACTTGGTGATCTCCAGAGGTCCCTTCCAACCCCTGCCATTCTAGGATTCTATGATGATGGCCCATGTTTCACCTGGGAGAAAGTCTGCTCAAGCCCCACTGGGGTCTTGTCTTCCCTTCACCTTCCTCTTGCCAACCCCAGCTGGATTTCACTCATTTTGGAGGAAAGTCACTGGCAGGAGGCTGGGAGGTGGAGGCTCAGGAGGTTTCACCCACTCTGCTCCACCAGCCACCGTTCCCACTAGAGGTCTGGCCATCTTGCATTCACAACGTGTCCAGGAAAGTTTGTGTCAGGGGGTTTAAACTTTAGATTTGTGTGACCAAGGAATTCCCAATTCTGTTGCATGTGTTCCCCTGTCTCTCCCTCTCCCCCCCGTCTTTCTCTTGGCTGTGAAACAGCACAAGGAGACTCTTTGTATGCTCCTAATCCTGAAGCAACACAGCTTTAGCAACATCCAGGGATAAAAGCACCATCAAACCACAACTTTATGGGGGCAAATCTCCTCTAATCCCTCGCTTTAGCTAAACAAAGCTTCTTGCCCTAATCCGCTATCGCTTTAAAAAAAAAAAAAAAAAGCTCAGATTTTGTTTTTAGTAAGAAGATGATCCAAAGGACTAATTTTAAGAGAGACTAACCAACTCTGACAGCTTTTAAAATAGACGACAAGAAAATAGATGCAAACTTCCCTCTCAATTCAAGGGTTTTCAGTCTATGCAGTAAGAAAAATATCCAGGGTTTAACTGCTTTCCTTTAAGCTCACTCTTATTGTATTAAATGCTCTGACCAACTCAGATTCAAATCACCAGGCCTAAATGCCATTTGATCTTTAAAAAGAGAGTTAAAAAGTGTGCATATTATTCCCAGGAAGGCAGTCCAAGGAAAATCAATTATCATAAACAAGGATTATATTACACACACAGTCAATATGGCAAAACAAACACGATGCTGGTAATGGGCTGGTGAAGTCGCTCGCATCTGAAGCCACTTGGACTGTGTTACAGATAGTTCTTTGTTAATTTAAGGGTGGGTGTGTGTAAGTGTGGTAATGAGGAGTAAGCAAGCTCTTATACAGTCAGGCCGAGCTTTCACTCCAAGCCTGAACCAAATCTTGACTTTTTTCTTCCTTTTCAAAGTTTCCTTTCTTGCAGGAGGTAGGAGAAGTGTTACAGTTTGGCTTGAGGGCTTCAGTGTGTGGTTTAGCACTTCTTAGCTTCAGAGGTGGGAAAGTGCTGGGCTGGGGGGGAGGGAATCATGGGGCACTGCTGTGGTCCCCTGGAGACCCTGCTGGTTTGAGTCTCAGCAGTGAGCAGGTGCCTGTATCTCCCATCTCATTCCCTGGGTGTTGCAGGAAATCAGTTAAACCCAGTGTTTTCTTCTTCTGCTTTATACCTCTGCACTTGGCAGGGTGGGGATTTTGGGGTTTCCACCAGTATCTAGTCTGGCAATCCACAATCTGCCTGGAGGATGAAGAATGGTGTTGTTTTGGTACCATGGTTTCATCCTTACTCAGGCTTTGCTCTAGAGAAGCAGGAGAAATCTGCACCCACATTTTTCCATCATGTCTGGTACCATCTGAACACCTTGCTGATGTGAGGAGGGGGACACTATCATGTCTGCATGCACCTGAGCAGGGAGGGAGGGATGGACAGGGTTGCCCATCCATCCACTCCCATGCTGTGACCCTGCCCCAGAGCAGGAAAGGGACCTTTTCTTGTCACAGATCCTTTCTTCAAGCTGGCTGGGGAGCAGCAAAAAACCCTAAAAGTATTTCTGTCCCCAGGGGAATTCCAGTACTTTGAAATGTGGTTTGGTGCAAATCTCACTGGGAAGTCAAAATTATCTGTGGGTAATTTTAGTGTTGTGACGTCAAAGGACGCGAGTAAATACGGAATACGGCACGACCGTGGTATGAAAGAAAACTAAAGCTGCGGGACTATCTTGACATAACATAAAAGTAGAAGTTAAATAAAGTGAGGAAACTCCCCCCCATGTGGAAACTTGCTGAAATGAAGCACTTTTGATGCTCAGTGTGCTGAGAGTCTGGGCAGATTCTTTGGATGTTTTCCCATTATGAAAGGTTGTCGAGCGCGACATGTTTCCACCACGTGTTGGCTGATCGTAGGCAGATGGGGAGCAGTTCTGCCTGAGTCATTTGGAGTATATCCCATGGACCCAGCTCACAGGGGTGCCCCAAACCCCTCCTTGCTGCTGCTCATCCCTGCCTGCACCAACAGCCATGGACCCTGTTCCACCTTTGAGGAAAGCCATTGATGACCTCCAAGATGATCTGCCTGGTGGTACCCTGTGCTGGCTTTGCACCTCACTGGGCACACTTGACCCACTGTGCATCTGTGAGAAGGAGCGTGCTTCCCTGGAGCCCCTGGCTGCCCAGGCGCAGGAGCTTTGTCCTCGACCAGAGAGACGTGTATAATCTTTGGCTAAGCTCCCTCAGGACCCCCAGCTTCCCTCTGCTCAGACACACTGAAAGGGCCCTTTTGAAGTCTGCCTGGAGTTGAGGGGTGTGTTTGCCTGAGGAGGTTGTATGAAACCAGTAAACACCATTTCTGGACAAAAATCTCCAAAGTCCGTATCCTTTCAGCCTGAAAGTTTCCCTTTCTCATTGACCTGTGCCCAGAAGTGGCTCCTGATTTGAATAGCAAATAGTAGCTGTCTTTCCCTCCACACTAAGCTGTTTTCTTTTCTTCCTCTCAAAGCAAGGTGGGATCTTTTCATGGCACCCTTCAGAGCGGCCGTGCTGCTGCCGCCGAGGAGAAGGGGAGACAGCAGAGATGGCAGGTGCTGCATGGAGCCCCCATCCTGGGGCCTTTGATGGACCTGGTTTTTCCTCCACAGACCAGGGCAGCAGTGGTTTTCCACCAGGTAATGATGACCCTGCAGAATTGTTGTGGTACTGGGTTGGGTTTTTCAAGAAGCAGCCTTTGATTTGGCCAAATCAGACCGCTCAGCAGCAGGTTGGTTTCACATCTTGTGTCACTTGCTGATTTTGTTGTGTATGCAGCACCAGGCGTGGAATAGGGAAACCCCAGTGAAGGAGAAGGATGATTGGTAGGAAAGTTTAACACTCTGAACCCCAGAGCAAACACACTCCCCCATGCCAGCCCTATGCTGCAGGACAGGGATGAGTCTGTGGGTCGGGGCTGGCAGCCCACGATCAGGTCCAGTGTCAGGTGGGACAAAGCTTTTGAAAGACAATAACTCGACTTTTTTTTTTTTTTTTTCCCCAACACACTTTTGCTCCCTGTTGGCCTTTGGGAAAACTGTGACTGTCACCTGCCCTGAGGGACACAGCCCTGAGTCTGGGGGCTCTGCCTTTCCCAGAACAGCCATGGGAAGTCAGCAGGTAAAAGGGGCTCGAAAGAGCTCGGCTGAGAGTTGTGGAGGTAGTGGGATGTTTTCTATCCCTCTGATGGAGCAGCCTGGGAGAGTTTCCACAGGTCACTGGTACTTTGCCTTTTCAGTGCTCTTCCACTGACACGGGACAATGGGGAAAGCGCCTTCATTTGCTTTTGTGCTAATGAAGTCAAACAAGCATCAGGGAATTTGCACTGGGGCTCTGTCATAGGGGGTTGATCTGTATTAAAAAAAAAAAAAAGAAGAAGAAAAAAAAAAAGAAAAAGACAGTTCTTTTGGTAAAGCTTATCCCAAAAAGCATCTGGTGGACTGGGGGCATCTCCTTTGTTTTCAAAAGTTGGGTAGTGACCGAGAGTGGGGGATTTTTGTCCCTAGATTTAGATTTGAATCTGTATTTTTCCCCTGTTTAGGGAGAAGTGGTGGGATATGGGAATACCTGGTTTGAGCTCATTGCTGGTAATCAATCTGTTCACTGAAAAATAAGTTGCAAAAGCCTACAGCCTGGTCAGAAATCCCATTTATCCTCCACCCTTAAATCTCCAGGTCTAGGAGTCATGTGATGGTGCTAGACTCTCCACTTTTAATCAAGCTGCAGAAAAGGACTTATATATAATTTTTAAAGTCTGAAAACCGGGAAGGAAATGTGTGACATTTTGCTTTATTTTTCTTTTTTACTTCTTGACTTAAAAGTCCAAGCTATGGACAAAAGCACTGAACACTCTGTTGGGAATACTTTGAGGCTTAACGTGATAATTCAGCATGCAGAGATATTTTGTAAGATTGTAAAATCCACTCCTTTATTGTCTGTATGAACCTGGCTGTGATCTGTGGAGTTCATTGTATCACTACTACTGCAATGTCACTTCTATTTTTTTTTACCCTAACAAAGCAGAGTTTTGGCCCCACATTTTGAGTCTGGAGCCCAGAGCACCCAGCTCTCTCCCTCAGCCTTTCCTACTCTCTATTGCTTTTCTTAACATTTGATGTGAATAGCTCATAAAAAACACTGCAAACAGCAAGCAAGCAGCAAACCCAAACATGTCCCTATTGCAGCAAATGCTGGAAGAAATAAATTTAGCTGAAAAATCCCTCTCCTGGTTTTTTGTTATATTTCTTTCTCTTGGATAAGGCAAAAAAGGGGGGAAAAAATTAAAATCCCTTGGTTGCAAAAATGCCTTCAGTCAAGTTCTCTCTCTTACTGACAGCTCAGTTCCAGCTACAGGAGTCTTAATGATATTTTGGCCATAATGCCAAGAGAAGCAAGAAAGCCCCTTCAGACACCAGGAGCTTTCACCCGAATGGAGCAGTAAGTAGACAGCTGAAATGTATCTTTGAACTCAGGCAGGGACAAGTAGTTTGTCGTGGTGTCCCTCCTCCTCCCCACACCCAGCTGACCCCACTGGCACAGCAGGAGCTGGTGGCACCTCTGCTGGGTGGCTCAGGGCTGTCTCCTGCAGGGTGCTTAGGAAGGGAGGATGTTCCTGGTGCTTCTCTCAGGGGTATCTCCTTTGTCTGTCCTGGAGGTGTGTTGATAGGACACGGCGGGGAATGGCTTTGGCCTTTTAAATTGTGTGGATTGTGCAGATGTCCCATGGCTGCAAACTGCATTCTGGTCACCAGAAACATGTGTTTCCAATGGTTCCCATGGAAGGAAAGCAGCTGGAATTCCCCTGGCCAGCAACCAGTGTCATCAGTGCCTGTCCCAGTGGGCTGTGATACCTTACAGGCTTAAATGTTGGAGATTTATATTAAATTGAGGTTGAGCTAGGGGAGAAGGATCTGCTGTCCTCTTAAGTGTGGGTCTTCCAGGGCCCTCAGCTCCCCACTGGTCCACGTGAATTTGTCTCCCACTCTGCAGCTTGGATCAACCCCACTAAGCCTTCAGTGTTTTCATTTGGCAAATGTAACTGATCTTATACCCCTGATTTTGGAGTCAGGGACTTATACCCCTTTCTTCTGCTGCTGACAGCAAACCTGCAGGTTGTCTCTGATGGTGACCCTGCCTTTGGAGCAGCCTTAAGGCAATACAGGATTGTCCTCATGGATGTCCAGCCTTGCAGGGACAAAGGCAAAGGGCATCGTTGTGGAGACTGTGTGGTTCCTCCCTGCACCTCTGCCCTAAGATGGTCTCAGAGACACCCTCTCCTCTTCCTCAGGGTTGAAAGCAACTTCAAGTAGTCTGGAAAAGATGTTTAGAAGTGGCATCCTGGTGCTTCCTGACACCAGCTCTGCGGCTGCTGGGCACTGTCTCACCCGTGCTGGGTTTGGCAGCTGACTGGGATGGTCAGCTAATAGCCCATCTGTGGAGGTGAAGCCCCAGTCTGGAGAGGAGTGTATCATACTCCTGGCTGCTCACTGAAAGTAATTTTCACAAATGATCTTTTACCCCTTAATCAAAGTCTTTATCCATATGTTTTTGTTGCCTTTAAAGCCCAGCTGGAACCGTTTGCAGATCTCTCTTGGCTATTGGCTGATCCTAAGTAATAAGCACTAATGTTTGAGCTTCAAAATCACTTGCAAAGTTGCAGTCTGGCAAAGCCATCTGCTTGAAATCTGTCAGTATTTATTATCCACTGGAAGTTTCTCTCTGGACAGCTCTGATGCTGTCTTTCGTTATCGTGGAGAGCTGATCATATTAAACTAATTATAGGGAATAGCTGATGACAAGTTCCTCTTTAATCTGTGATCTTTTGTTTTGTTTTGTTTTGAATCAGAATTAAGGTCATTCTCCAAGGCTTTGATTTTGGAAACACCCCAGCAGCAGTTGTTAGCTAGGTTAAAATATTTACAAATCTGTATATCTTTTGTTGTTCCCATTAGGAATGAATAAGCAGGGATTTGCTAGTTGGGCTCAAATTCACCATTGTTTTAGAGGTACTAAGTATTGTTCCCATGTACTGCTTACACCACGTGGGGTGGATAAGAGGGGCTTTCACACATTCAAGCTTGCCAAGTCAATTTTTCTTCGTCAATGTTAAGTTGCTTTTAAATCAACATCATTTGTTTCCCATCCCTAGACTTGGGCATAACAAGAGAATGCCAGTCTGATCTGTAGGAGCAATGAGACGAGGCTTTCCAGGCTGCTAATGCTTCTTCAGTGCCAAGTTGTGAACTGAAAACGACCTCTGTGCAGACTGGTCCCTGCCTGCATCCTTAAAGGCACCTGCAGGCAGATAGGGCAGCTAGTGGGGCCAAGGTCGGGCAGCTTAGGGGAACCTCTTCATCAGGAGGTTTGTACCCCTGTGGTGAATGGCAGATGGCTTGGAAGGAGTCACCAAGACCTGGAGACAGCTGGTTTGGCTCTGCCTCCCCAGTCTGCTTTCCAGTGGATTGCTGGTGAGATGATATAACTGGTGTCTGCCTTAGTTTCACCAGAGTTACAGACAATCCTTTAGGGGGAGGTAGGAAAGAACTCTTCATGGTTTCCTTTCAGGGTTGGCATCCATTTGCTTTGGATAATACTTTTGTTTAGTTGTTACCTGGCTACACCCAAAGTTTGGAGGGCACAGGTTTCTCTCTTTCCATTGCCTTCAACAGTCTAATGTTGCATCTTCTGCTCACATTCTTCTGTGAGACCTGGATAGCAGCTTCTCTGCCATGACAGCTTAACTGCTCACCTGCATTTTTCCTCCCATGATGAAGAGTTTGCTCCTTAATGTTTGTAAGTCCTGGTGAGAACATTGCTTTCCAATCACCTCCATACTTTAAAAATCATTTTCCTGTAATACGATGTAATTTATAGCTTGAGCTTACTGCCAGGTCCCTAGGATGTAACTTGGTATGACTGCTTCCATCCATGCAAACAGGAGCAACTGGAGCCTTCCCTTAGGGCTTTCTCAAATACACTATATTTAATAAGAGTTAATCCCTTTAACACAGTTGCTGGCCTTGCCTTTTAAAATTGGATTAAGACTGATGCACTATAGAGAGTTTTTAATGCCAATGAACTCAACCTGTTCTAGAAAATGGAAGTTGTAAACATGGCACGGATGCTAAGATCCATCTAACCCGAGGAACTGCTCTTGGGAAGAGCTGCACAATGGTCTTTTTCACACCTTTAACTTGGTGGGACCTGAAGGCAAATCTGCAGACGGATGAGCAAGGCTCTAAAGAGTTCAGCTGATTCCCTGCCACTCTCTCAGAGCCATAATTAAATGACAGCTAGGTAGAGAAAATACTTCTAGTGCAAGTGTCCTGAGGAGGAAAAGCACCAACACTAAGCGACTGGAGAAGCCAAGCCCTAGAAGTGACTTTAAGGTTGAGTAGAACTGATAGAGAACTGAATTATTACTAGAAAGAAAAAGTGAAGCAAATAATGTGTGTGTGGGGGGGTGATTGACAAAGGGTTGTGAGACTTGTGGGTTAACAAGAGCTGTAGAAGAAATAGCTGTAGTTTCTTAACAATGACTTTGAGAAAAAAACACCCCAAAACATAAACTTCACCCTTTTGGGGTAATTTTCTGAAAAGTTTAGCTATTCTTTCATCCTACATTTGGGGACAAAATGTTTTACCTATACATTTTAAATGCATGTGTTTAGATTTGAGTTTGAAGGGATAAATGAAAGTTTAGCCCTTGCTTTTTACTCAGGCTGGTTTCCTGAACTCTTATTTATTCCCTTCCACAGCACTGAAGTTTTCCATCTGATCCCTTCTTTGGAGCAATGAAGAGAAAGAGCTAAATGACTGTATATGGATCTCAGGTGAAAATGCACATGGGGCAGGATGGAGACTGTCCCTGGGACAACACCCAGACACCATGACACAGTCAGGACTTGTGCATGGGGCTGAGCTCCCAGTACTGAGCAAGGCTGTACCAAGGGGCAGCTGGGACGTGGCTTGATTTATTTCCTCTGTACCTTTCATGTTATTTCTCATATCTTTTAGTTTTCAAAGCAGCAAGGGGAGAGAGGTGTTTGCTTTGCCTTCTCTATTTGCCCCATCATTAGTAGTATGAAGACATAAAATAAAACCTAGGATATCTGTAGCCTATTGATAGGCATTGGCAATCTCAGATCTCTTCCCCTAAATGGAAGAGGAAGTTCATTGACACAAGGAATTGCTGGACTGCAGTGGCATCTGGGTGGGGGGGGGGGGGAGGAGTAAACAGACCTGGGGAACTCCAGCTTGGCATAAAAAACAATGTGATGGATGGTCCATAGTGACCATTGACTTCAGTGGCTGGAGGACAAGAGGAAAAAAAAAAAAGCAAGCAAGAAAAAAACCCAGGACAAGCAATCTGCAACCAGCCTAGGAAGATTACTGCCATAAAAGCAATGCTGGAAGGGGCTAGTTATCAAGTGGAAAACAAGAAAGTACAACTAGCTCCCCAGTCACCAGATTTAGGGGACTCTGGTTGGAAGGTTCATACTCTGGTGGGCCATTAGAGCAGAAACAGAAATGGATGCAGTAATCCAGAACATATTGAGTCTCTAGGTTACCATGAAATATAATGCAGGGAGAAATGAATTATTTTCCAAGGGAAGCTGTAGAAACCACATATATAGACTTTTTTTTTATTGGAACTGTGTTATCAACAGTCTCTCTTAATAGTCGAAAACAGCTTCTTATGTTTTTTATAGAGTTTTAAAGATCCCTCTGGACATGTCTGGAGGGGCTGGATGGGGGGAGCTGCAGGCAGAGGAAGGAGTGAGGGAAGAGAAGAAGGGAGGTAAGTGCCATCAGAGTGAGTATGGTGCTGATTTCCTTGGGCTGTCTCAGAATTAGGGTGTGGTGTTGCATTATCCTAATTTTGCCTCCTTCCTTGCACAGAACTAACATTACACAGCATCTCAGTTATGTGTGGAGCATCGCTGGCCTGGGCATTTTCCTGTGCAAGAAGGTGAACCAGAACTTCTCCAAAAAATAGATGGAGGTAAAAAAAAATGACTTAATGATGTTTCTACCCACCCTGGAGTACTCACAAGGGAAGGGTAGAAAAGCAGCTGGAGGAGCCCAAAAAGAACTAAACTCCTCCTGATTTTGGAGGTTCAGGATCATCGACTTCTTCTCTTAAGCCCACATTTAAAGACTGAAAGAATCTTGTGAAATCTCTCTGATGTCATTGATGGGACTTGAAATGTTTGGGAGTGAAAATATTAAGGCAGATCTAGGAGGTTTTGATGGGTTTTTCCACACATGAAGGGCAGTTTTATACTTGAACTTTTGTATCCATTTCTAATGTTAACACCTTGTGAAAGAGCTGCTGCAGCTGATGTAAAGTTGTCATAAGATGAAGCTTGAGATTATAAAAATAATGTGTAGTAAGGTCTCTCTTGCCTCGTGATCCAACTTCTGAGGCTCTGCCCTGTGTGTATGTCATGTTTGCAAGGCTTTTTTACAACCATGGGTAAAACAAAGAGGAAAGGGAAGGACAAAGACAAGGACAAGGGACAGGGAAGGGGTAGACCCCAAAGAAGCTGAATTGATGGTCTTGCAGGAGCTGAAGTTTGAAGAAACCAGAGTCAGTCAGGGATTCAAATCATGAGAACTCACAGCAGAGATTTTTAGTCACAGCACAGTCCTTCCAAGAAAAAAATAAATGCTGAGTTCCCATGATGGAGAGAGCGCACACAAAAGCATGAAAATCACTTTGCTTTGCAACAGTCTGCCTGTGTCTGGAGTTGGGCAGCTGCCTCTAGAAGCAGCCTCTGAAATGTAAAGACTGCTGAACACAGAAATAAATCCAGCAGCCGATAGTGCAAGGATATTGTCTTCAAATCACAAAGTTGGACTAAGAAAAATAAATAAATAAATAAATAAATAAATAAAATCAGTCTAAAACTCAGAAGTTCCTTGAAAAAAAAGGATTTTCTCTGCCAGAAACCATGCTTGATATTCTCTGTCTGCCCACTTAATATCAGTGTTATCTTCTTCTTGTTACTCCACAAAGTTGTTCAGCAGAAGAGCCCATTGCTGCAGTTTTTACTCTGCTTCAGTATTAATAATAATAAAAAAAATCTTAATACATTTCTTAAAGTCCAGCTGCTGCTATACCCAATATCTGGAATAGAATACACCAGGACTCTGTTAACAGCCTCACTTCAGCCCTCTATGGAGAGATGCTGATGGCAGGATGGACTAATATATGCAAAGTGAATTTTACACTGAATACAGAACAAAATAATTTCAGAGACCCAGGCGGTGATCTTGCACACCTTGCAGTCTAAATTGCCTTTTTTTTTTTTAATAGCCAGTCAGAGAGGTGCCCATCTCAGCTTCGCATTCACCTCTTCAGTTGTCCCCCTGCCAACACCCGGCCCTCTACATCAGCTCCCACCTCAAGAACCAGCCCGCAGCCCTGGGGATGGATGGGGGCCCTGGCAAAAGCCCATTGGGAAGCTGTGGGATGCGAATGAGTGGCGGGCAGAATGGGAGGGTGGGTGGCTGTGCCATCTCCCCTCAGGGGAGGAGGTTCCTCCAGCTGCCGAATATCCCAAAGAACAGAGATCTCGCTGTGGCACGTGCTGGAATTTCTTTCTTGCTGTGCCAGTTTCCAGGTCTTGTGGGAGCATTTGGAGGGGTGGTGGGGGCAGATTGGCACAGATTTATATGCCAGGCTTGTCTCTAGCTCCGACTCTGCTGTTCCGCCTGGGCTTCCTTCATTTAGAGCCCTTTGTTACAAAATGTAATGGATATCGCCCTAGGAGCCGTTTTCAATTGCTCGTGACGACGTAAGAAACAATTAGGCAAAGCATATTTTTGTTTATATCCTCACCGCCTCCTCTCCTCAGAGAGATTTAGAGATCCCTGGATGGTCAGGTTATTAAATAGTCGCTCGTAGAGGCAGAATCTGAATGAAACTCACAGGGTGGATTGGGGTCGTGGCTGCCCCCAGTTGGGGAGGGGTTGGAGGAGGAAGGTAAAAGGAGAAACCAGAATTGAAAATAGCAAAAGAAATGGAAATCCAAAAAGGTTTCCAGAGCCACCCTAAGGGTAGTTTGTTCTCCTGACAAAACCTGCAATGGGTGCTTCAAACTGCGCTGGACTTTGACCTGGGATTGGAATTCGTATTTCAGTGCCTGAGGCTGGTGAGCCAGAGCCATTTGGCAGATGATCCAGGCAAGGGTGGAAAGAGCGATTCTGTGGGAGGAAGGTGTGGCAGTGCTGGTCCTTGAGCTGCAGGCTAGTGATGCTCGGGGAAGCTCATGGCTTGGGTTGTCCCTCCCAAGCTGGGCTGAAGGCTCAGTGCTGCGGGATGTGCCTGGATATGGGATCCTGAGCAGGTCCTGTCTGTGTTGTGGAGATACAGAAAGGGATTGAGAGACATGAGGCATCCTTCTGTCTTTCCTCGCTCCTTCAAGAGAGCTGTGGGCTGCCTTGGGTGCTGTGTCACTTGGTCTGGGATGAAAAAGAATGCTCTCAGCTCGAGTACCCAGCAGGAAAGATTGTCAGCCAGGTCCTGAACCCAGTAGGAGCAAGGCCAAGGGAGACCCTAAAAGGGAGAGGTGTTGTTGAGCAGGAGGGAAAAATCCCCACCGGCTACTTAGGGAGAGAGGTGACAAAGGGTGACAAACACTTGGGGCAGCATCAAGAGCAGTGGGATGCAGGTCCATGTCCTAGTGCAAGGACAGGGTCCGTGCCAGGGTGTGTGAGCTCTCGAACCATGAGCTGCTCTGTGCTGGGGCTTTCCAGAGAGAAGCCATGAAGCAGAGGTTACTGTCACATGGTGTGCAGAGAAACCAAGCTTGAACCAATTGGGCTGATCCCTCCATCCTTCTCCCGACACGAGACTGATCTCTGCTGGATGTTACTGTATGAATGGCCTAAATAACAGGGTTACTGAGGTCATCCTTTGGGCTCTCCATCTATTAGACATGTCGCTGTGCTTGCCTGGAAATAGACCCTGCTTATAAACACAAAAACAGCCAAGAGCAGCCAATGCCAGCAGTGAAATGCTCTTGCTATCTGCAGGCAGCCCCAGTGCAGCCCCATACCCCCATTAGGGAGGGCAGGCCCCTTCATCAGCTTAACGAGCCCTGCGATCTGCATGCAAACGAGGGGGGGTGGGGTGAGCATTCATCACTGCAGAAAAGGGCTGGGAGATGCTCAGAATACACGGCTTGTCCTTGGGAAATTGTAGCCTGAGGATAACATAGCATTCGGACCTTCATCTGGCACAGGGAATAAACTGGAAGCTGCCTTCCTCAGTCATTTCAAATAAATCTCAGTTACTGATACAAAAGGCTCTCAGGGGGTCATTGATAAACCTCAGTGTGAAACCCAAACAGCACAGCTACCTCCTGGTGAGGAAGGAGCAGGTTTAGAATGGGTTAATTAGAAAGATAATGAGCTAACAAGGCTTCATTTCTGTTCAGTGGCTCAATGAGGAATTCATTAGAAAAGCTTAATCTAACTGAACAATCCCAGGGCTTAGTGAGATTGCCCATTGATTGCCAGCCCAAACTGTTTATTTACAGGTTTTTTTGCTGCCTGAAAGGTCTCATTCCTTTATTTTAAGGCCATTTGGAGGATGTGCCATAAGCAGACGTGTGTCTCCAGAAAAAAGCAGTAGCAATAAAAGTCTGGCAGTAAAGCCAGATGGGAAGGAAAAAGGGATCGATGTTCCCAGTAACAACAGACATCTAATTTCAGTGTGTTTCCCCAGCTGGTGATGGGTCCAGGGGAGTTTATATGTAGGGTTTGGGTGCTACTGGAAAGAGAGGAGGAATTAGGAGAGAAAGGTTAAAAAAAGAAAGGGACCACAAATGCGATTTCGGTGGGGAGAGGGGCTGGAGATGATTCCTCCAGGCTTTTCTCTGTTTCTTACTTTGTAATACAAAATGTGTGTCATTTTGCAAGTCTTTTCCAGGGGCTTTCAAACACTTCAGGGAACCTTCCCATCTTTGGAGCATGAGGTGCCTCCACAGGGTCAGGGAGAAGCCAGGATTGTGTCACCGGAGGAAATCTCAGAACTAAATCTCTACAGACAAAGCCCTTTTCCTCTTAGACCTCCAGCAGCTCTGCTCCTCTGCCTCTACCAGCATTGAAGGCAGGAGATGGGACTTTGTGCTGGAACAGCTGAGGGATGGGCACCTGTCCCACCACAGGACATGAGTCTCCAGCCCTGGTAAGATTCGCTGCAGCCCTTTGTGCTTTCCTGTGGACTGGTTTTCATGTTTTTACAAACAGAATCGATACTGGGCTGGGCTGCACTGAAGTCCCAGGAAGATTCTGTTGTTGAGATCAACCTCTGGTAGTACCCCTCTCCTGAGAACTGACAGCTTGATAAAATTTCAAGCCAAAACCTCTGTTAATGCACCTTTTTGATAATCTGGCCCCGTTTGAGGGGCTTCTTTCGTTGTTGTGCTGGGTTGCTCTTTGTTGGGATTTCTTACAGGGAAGCAAAGCTCCTGGAGATTGAACCCATGTGGCTTGTGTCCAGGAATCTTGTAGCAGAGCTTCCACCAAAATGCAATTGTGAGATTGCTTTTTAGAGACATAAGATGGGCCTATATTTGGTGGGAAGATTACTGGATTAGTGGGAAGATCCTGGACAAGGGGCCAGGCTTTCTAAGGAGAGGCAGCACCTTTGATAAGGCCATCTGCTACTGTCAGCACAATGCTCAGGATGATGAGTGTAGACATGAGTAGGGCTGGAGGCTTTCAAAGATCCCTTGGGCATCTTCAAGTGGTATACAAGTAAAAAAAAAAAAAAAAACAAACCCAAACCACAAACCAAAACTAGACTGCCTTTGAATAAATGAGAGACTGATAGCTGATCTGCCTCCAGTCTTTGTAACCTCTCTGCGGTCGGTGAACACAGCCTGTCGATCAGAACCATTATGTGTGCCCCAGTGAACGAGGCTGGTGGTAATTTCTAGGTGGAGGATGTTAGAGTCACATTATATTTGCTGAGCTCTTTAAAATCTTGCTAGATTAATAGCCTTGAAAAAAAAAAAAATTATCTTAGTGCCACATTAACCACAGGCCACAGTGTATTAACTGACAAAACCCAAATTGTTCTTTAATATTCCTAAAGCTGGTGTTAAGCACAATAAGAACAATTTTCACTTTCAATAAGAATCTGACCCTGGATTTGCCCTCTGCCCTGACCTGGGTCTTTCTCTACAACCATGAGGGACCATGTGGAGTCATTCTGTGCTCCCTTGAAATGATGATAATTAAAAAGCATTTACTTTCAGGTCTTTTCTTCCATCTGATTATCCCTTCCCCTTTGGTCTCTCTCCCCTCCTGGATGTGCGACTGGACTTCCCATATTATTTCTTTTCTGCATCATCACTGAACTCCTCTGTTCTTCTGATGAATCAGAGCACACAGCAGTCCAGCTTTTATTTACTGTTATGTTAGACTTCCTGGGGTTTATTTATGGGCGAGAGAAGCAACAAATATTCACTGCATTATTCTGCTGATTTGCTTGCTGGCTATGTGCAAGTCAGTGGCTGACTTTCACCTCAGCTTTCCCATGCTGTAAAGTCTGAATAGCAATACCTGCCTGGAAAGCACTGGGTGAGGTTTTAACTGGGTAACATTAATTATAGCTTCAACAAGGATATGTCAAAAGTTTAAAAAAAGAGAGAGAATAAATAACAGGGTATTTCCCTTCCATGTAATGTGTTATTAAAAGGAAGAGCTTCATATGTCTCTGGTGCTGATACCTGTACATTTACGTGGTTAGCTTCAGTGTCCACAGTTAGTGCTTCCAAGTGATTTGCAGGGTATATGAAACCTCACACTTCGGGGTTTAAACCTCCAGGTGTTGGGGTATTTCTGTGCAGTCATGGACCGTTTGCCATCACGCAGTGTTATTGCACCTTCTGCTAAAGTCGCTGGTGCTGGTTCCTGGCTGGGATCAGAGATGCAAACCAGAATATAGTAAGTACCAGCTACCTAAAGTTGCAACTAGAAGGGGGGAATATTTGGAGAGAATAGTCAAGAACATATAATGGAGGAGATCTGCAGAGACTCAAGCACCATCAGTTACACATCATTGTTTAATGAAATGTCTTCCCCAGAACCATGTTGGCTTGGAAGGCAATCATCTTCCTCCTTGCCTACCCTCCTGCCTTCTGCCTGCCCTGTCAAGGGCACTGCTGGTACCTCAGTGACCAAAACAATGAAGCTTAACAATGTGCTTCTCCTGTGCTTGCTCTGAGGACACATTTCAGCCTGGATCAATTGGCTGATCAGCGTAGGGGGATGGAGGGGCAAAAAGTTCTTAAGCCAGCCCAAGGATCAGTTGAGCTTCCCAGATTTAGAGCAACTGAAGAAATTAGGGCATCTTCTTCTGGCTGGGAAATTTTTCTTTCCTATTAGGAATTAAAGCAGCTGTTACGCATCTCAGGCACCAATCCCTTGGACATGCCAAGCAAGAGAAAAAGGACTTGTAGTCCCTGATTTGTTTTTCTGAACTGACTGGCAAATTTTCACACTTCAAAAATAAGTACAGAATGCAGAGATTTGCAAATAGGCCAAAAAAAAAAAAAAAAAAAAAAAAAGGAGGAAAATAACTTTATTTGCTGATTTATTTAGAGCAGACAAACAGCTCCATTGTCAATTTGGAGAGCTTCTGTAAGGGAAAGAAAACACTCAGATTTCAGCATTTCTGACAGTCTACTTCTTTAAAATCCTTTCAAATCCAGCACCCAGAGCTCCCTTAAGAGTAAGACGATGTAATTCACTACCTGCACGGACTGTTGCTGGTGTGTGCTTTACGCTTTTGGCTGCTGCAGTATAAAATCAGTGCGTGGGTAGATTTTATTTTCCTTGATCAGAGGACTTGGTAATGCTGCACTAGTGCAATACTGCAAAATATTTATCAGCTTGGAGAGGAGCGTGGGAAGAATTAATTGGTGGTAGCAGGATTGATGTTCCTAAGTTGCAGTTTTCTTTGCTCTTGATTTTAGGTACCTGCTCTTGCAGAGAAATAGTTGGGGGGGGGGGGGGGGGGGGGGGGGAAGGGTTGTGGGGGGGAGTTGTGGGGGGGGGGGGGGGGGGAAAGCGGGCCCCCGGGGGGGGGGGGGGGGGGGGGGGGGCAGTGTTC
>JANIJG010008639.1:30923-44020 GCA_024611175.1 Megaceryle torquata
AGGTGTGTGCTGCTCTTGTTTGTTTTGGTGTCGCGAGCGGGGGGGGGGGTGGGAGGGAGGGGGGGGGGGGTGGGGGGTGGGGGGCGTGGGGGGGGTTGAAAGAGAAAAGCTCATTGTCTCTGTTTCCCATGCATTGTTCCCTATGAAAGCATCTCCCTGCAACCTTTACCTTCTGTTCAGACAGCCCCAGCCTGCAAAGGGAGAATGGCAGATTTGTGCTTTCTAAGCTCCAGATGGGGCTCCTTTCTTCTTCCTCTGTAAGTTAATGGTGTCTTGCTGAGACCAACTGGGCATGTAAAGATTTGGGCAAAACTCACAGCAGTGGTCTCATAACCTCAAGGCTTCACAGTCTCATCGCGATGTGACGGCCAGTCCCCAGCGGAGTTTGCCTGTGGCTCTGATGTGGTGCCAAAGGAGATGGGGAAGGTTATGTTGATTACATCTGTTTACCAATGGTTAAATAAATTAAAAGCCCATTGCAGACCACCAGCAGGCCAGGGTTCCACAGCCCCTGCTTTCTCCACAAGGTCCCATTTGCACTCTGGTATTGCTCTCTGTGTGTCAATACTGCCAGGGTGACTCTGGTTTGGTCAGGATGAATCTTCATAAGTAAAAATAGATAAGAGCTTCCTCCTTCCAGCAACACCAACTGCTTCAGACAGATCCCCTCATCAGACCTGGGTCGGTGGACTGTGTGGGTTGCACCAGAGGGCAGCTGGATCACCTTCCTCCTTGTTCACATGCAAAGACGGGAAGAAACTTTTGTGGGATCCCCTCTAAGACCTTAATAAGCCCTGGAGGAGCCTGGAAGAGGATTTTGTGCTTTGTTGTCACTCTTGGCACAGCATGAGAAGGGTCTGCCCCGGATCATGGTCCTTGTTCAATTGAGTAGTGTGTAAAGTCATAGTAAGGGACAGTCACTGTAGTCTCAGTAAGTGGGAGGAGAAATGAGGCAGCAAGAGGAGTGCCTGCAGTGATGGGAGGATTGGGAAGAGCTGTGAAGAGGACACGGTTTCCACTCGGGAGTCTGACCCAACACTCCAGCCCAGCAGGACCCTGTTGTAAAGAGGCCTGGAGAGTAAGGAAGACTAAGTGGCCAGCTAGGACTTCTCTGCCTCTAATTTCTTTGATTCTCTGAGCTCAGGCATCAGATCCCTATTTGAGGATTTTTTGATAATTCATTCCTAAGCAGCCAGATTACCAGCCATATGGACAAAGGATACTAGAGAAAGATTATTAAGATTATTAAAACAGATTATTTTTGCCATTGGAGCAGAAGTTGTGATCGGTGGGTAAAGTCTGAGCTTTTCCTCACTCCTATCAAATGCTGCCTGGATGGTTCCCAGTGCTTCCTCGTTTCACTTCCGAGGGCTTACAAGGTCTTGTGCCTTTCAGTAGTTACCTTGGGTGCCTCTAGAGACACTCCTGGCTCCCCTGGTGCTTTGGAGTGTGCTGGTGTGCCGCGAGACCTTCTCGATCAAAACAGTAGAGTAGCGTTGGGGAAATTTTCATCCCAGCTGCATCAAGAAAGTGCTTGCCTGGTAATTCAGGGAAGGAATATACCAGTGAAGCAAATGGAGAAAGAAGAGCGCAAACAAATGGCAGAAATCGAGATGTTTCTTGGGGACTCTGGTCATCTTTGTCTTCTACCCATTGCTATATCACTGTTGGGAAAGGAGGTAGAGGCAGTGAAGAGCCTGGTTTGTCTGTCCATGTGTGTGCAGTCTCTGCAAGAGAAGGATCAAAACCTTTGTTTCTGCTGACCTCCTCCAACTGGACAAGCTTCCCTTCTCTTTGTGCTGCTGCTGGTTTCCCTCGCAGTGGGCATGGTTCATAAATTCATCAGTGCAACAGTAGGTCAGAGGTGCATTAATCTGGACTACCTGGGGGCTGGTGTTTATATATGAATGAAGAACCTCACAGTTATCCTGCCAGAACACCCACAGATCCCTTTTGTAAGAAGATTTTGATCTAGCTGTACGTGCTGGAGTCATCTTGTAGGCACCAGTACCTGCCCACGGCTTCCTGGTGCTCACAGTGAATACCCACGGGACTTGGGAAATGAATGAAAGAGCAGATGCTTTCAGGGTAGAGAGCTAGTGGCTACCAGACACAAAAAGACAAGGGCTTCCTTACTCTTACTGACCCAGCCTGACCTCAGAGCTGCCAGCACTGCCAGGACAGATGTGTTACCTGTTCTGGAGACTGGAAAAACCTCAGTGTGGCTGATATTAGGTGTTATCAATGTTGGTGAAAGGGGTGTACCCAAGACTTAGGATTCATCCACGCATCACTATGTATATGTGTGGAAAGCATGTGTGTAAGTCCTGTTTGCTCTGACTTGTGTTGGAGGAAACTCGAAGACAATAAACCCAAAAGACACTCTCATCTCTGCCTGCTCACTCTTTTGAAGAGACGATCTCTGTTCTCTCACATCATCCATCACTGTGGTTGTAATGCTATGAGCGTATCCAGCTCTGTAGCAACAGAAGAACAAGCACAGCACTGAGACAACAGAGGAGCTACTGAGGTAAAGAAGCCCCTGGGAAGTCTTTGCCACAAGTCACTGCAGAGAGACTTGCAGAGGTACCAGGCACAGACGTTATTTTTGGTATAAGTGTTCTTGTTTCAAGTTTTTTCAGGTGTGAAGTTTCCCTGTTCGACAGCCCATCAATCACGTAGGGGGACACCATTAATAAATCTGTCCGTGCTTCTCCCTTGAGCTTGAAGAAAGAAAAGCTCCAACTGTTAACAATTATTATAGAAAATTAACTCCACGGCTTTAAACAAAGTCTCATTGCAGGCTATTTTTACTTCATTTGAAGGGAGGAAAAAAACCCATCACCCTAAGAACTACAATGATATGAACTTAAATTTCTTTGTAAAACACAGACATCAAAGGAACGTTTAGTCCTGGAAGTAGAGGCAAGTTTAATGGCTTCTCATACTCTTCTGTTGAATGTGACTCCTTGCCACCTCCCTTTGTTGTCTGGACACCTCAGAATGACATAATGGATACCACCAGCATTACATCTAACGAGCCAGCAAGGCTCACTAACTGCAATTTTCAAGGGTCAGCCATAAAAAAAAGTTTTCACCCTCCTTCCTGGACATCTCCCAGAATTTGTTGGTGTCCTGGGTTTGGTTCAGGTTAATTATCACAAACAGCTGCTGGCCTAAGCAGCTGGGAGGGGCCACAGCCAAGATAAACAACCAAACCAGCCAATGGGAGAGTTGATACCACACTGAGTCCTGCCCCTATGTAAGGGGAGGGCTGGCCTAGGGTGGAGATGCCTGTTTTCAGCTTGCTTCAGTGCAGCAGGAGCAGGAAAAGTTGGCATCTTGGGTACAGGTAGGGCTTTTATTGGTCTCCATTACTTGCTCTGTACATCATTTCATTAGTACTATTGTTATTACTGTTGTTTTCTTCTTTCTTTATGTTGTTTTAGTAAGTTGACCTTATATCAACCCCTAGGGTCTCACCTTTTTTTTATTCTTCCTGATTCTCCTCTCCATCCCACAGGAAGAGATGGGGAGGGGGAAGCAGGGGGTGAGTGGCTGTGTGGTGTTTGGCTGCCAGCAGAAGTTGAATCATGACCGTTGGCTGAGCTTGGCTGGGTCTTTTAGAAAGTCTCTGCTCCTGTTTTCCTGACTGTCAGTGATAAAGGAGATAAGTGATAGAGAACTTTCTCTAGCTCCTTTCAATGACTAATTACCCTGACTGTGAGTGATCTGACTGCTCTTACTGGTTTGAACCTTGTTGACTTCAGCTACATGTCCTGGATGTTGTTGTGTTTATGTGTCTGGATTACAATGTGCTTTATACCAGGTGAAGGAACCACAGACTGTGATCCTCTCTGTGGTGCATGGGAAGAAGAAGTGGTATATCCATAGGTGGAGATCCTGTCATCCTAGAACTCCCATTGGAGAACAGTAGGCTCATGCAGAAAATGTTCTTGAGTTGCTCATAGGTTTGTGCCTGGTCTGATCAATTTGCACACATTGTGGAGTCAAGGGCCTGTCATGTAAGTGATTCAGGCCTTTCTGCCTAATGCAAGTTCTGAGTGGCCACTCCTACTTTGCCTGCCTAGCTTTGTAGTCACCTCTGCATGGGCACTTAGCAGAGGTCTCCTCTTCAAACCGTATGTTTCCTAGGAGCTCGGTGCAACCTTCTGTGTGCCTCCTACCAGAGCTCCCTGTGCAGTGCCTTTTTCTTCTCTCTCTGTCAGAAGCTTTCTCTGAGTTGATGAATCCATGCATAGTAGTAGGCTACATTCATTTGTCTTGTTCCCCAGTTCATTTATCACGAGTGCTCTGTTGTGGAGAATCCTGATAGGAAGTCCGCTTATTCTCCTGGTTGGCTGAAATGTGGCATTTCAATCAGCTGATTGCTTATTACTGCAACCTTGCTGGAAAATCAGCACCCAGAAGGGTGGGGAGAGAGGTCTTTCTTTGTCATTCTTCTCGTGTGAAAGAATGATAATAGCATTTTCATTTCTCCCCTAGTGACTGAGCTGAAGAGTTTTGCTTTGACTTTTGTTCTCCCCATTGCTATCTTTCTGTCACTCCACACGGGGTATAAAAGTTTCATTTTACCACTCACCCTCAAACTGTTCATCAGCTGCAGCCCTCCCCTCCAAATTCTCAGCTCTAAGCTGATGGATGAGTGCATGCATGTATCAATTGGGAACAATTAGTGCCATCCTGGACTGGTTCTGGTGCACATCTGAGGTCTTCAGCCCAGCCTACCATCTAGAGTAGGGCTGTTCCCAGTGCTAGGTCAGGCTGGCCATGACTGTGTCTGGCTAGGGCTTGAACACCGCCAAGGATGGAGATCTTCCACGTCTGGTGTCCTGTCCCAGTGTTGTACCACCTCCTAAGCCATAATTCGTGGATATTACTCCATGTTTGCCACTACTGAGAAATGATTTGGCTCTGTTATCTTTCTATCCTCCTCTAGTTAGCTGTAAGCAGCATTAAATTCTCTAAGTCGTCTTTTCAGACCAAACAAGCTCATCTCCCCTCATCTTTCCTGAACTGGTAACTGGTTGTAGAAAAGACCAGTGTTGTTTGTTGAGCATAGTTGTTTTCCCCTGGGACTTCAACAGACCCCCTCTGGATTCAGGGTCTGGCATATGGGAAAATCATATTTCCAGTGAATCTGAAATGCTGAGGTTGTGCAGAGCTGGGCATGGGCTAGAGGAGCCTGATCCTGCCACTTCCAGTGCTGGGCTTCAGGAACATTCTCCCTCTGGCTGCCACCTCTCCTGCCTCTCTGCATCTCACTTCAATTGGTCCAGCTGGGTCTGACAGTGTTTGAAAGCTTTCCTCCCTCCAGCCCTTCATGGGTCAGTGCCCAAGTCTCAGACCTTCTAGTAATGACCCTTATAAAGAAATAATGAGCTGGAAAGAGAGACAGATAGGGATGAGAAATTCCTCTAGACATGTGGGTGGTTATTTTTAAGATGTATTTGGTTTTGCAATAGCTGTGATCCAGACTTGCAAAGGTTGCTTTTCTCAGAGATACATTGCCACGTCATAGCCTACTCCACTGGTTCTCTCACTGTAGTTTGGAAGATTTAATATTTCTTTTAAAACACAGGAGTCTTCAGCAATTCAGGGTCTGAATTTCATGACCTGATCAAAGACACTGAACTGGGCCGTTCAATACCTGGGATGCAGGTAACAACTAATTGTTCCCTGAAGAGGTCAAAGAATGGCAAACGTATTTTTGGCACCAAGCTTCAGGTTTTGGGAAGACAGAGTAAATGATGCTGGGGAGAGCTTGTCAAGTCATTGCTCTTCAGGACTGCAGATAGCATGAGGTGCTGGAAGCATCCTGTGGTTGGCTATGAGTCCCTCCTCCTTTACAGCACCATTATATGGATGCTGGTAGTAGCTGTGCAAGGCTGGGGGAATATTTCTTCCAGCTGGGAATATTTATTTTGAGATGTAGTTCTGGACCAGGACCAAGAGAAAAATGAAAACCAAAATCTTCCTGAACAAAGAAAGTGACATAGTTACCTTGGTTCAGGTGTAATGAATTATTCTGCTTTACTACTTACCATTTTAACTTGAATTACTGGGAGGAAGTGTTTCCCTCAATGTGTTCGAGTGTTAATACATTAGAAGTTGTAAAGCAAGATACAGAGAATGGAGAACACTTTGAATCGGGAGGGGTGGAGGAGCCCATGACGTAAGTCACATTTCCTTTCTTTCTCTTTTTTTTTTCTGTTTAACTTGAAAAAGACGTCATTTCAGCTGATTCATTCCCCCAAACAGACAAATGATGAATTAATTAGGGAGAAGGGGTCTGGAACTGACTGGCAGAAAGCGTTCCCCATGGATCACCTCCTGTCTTGCACAGTATCTGGACTGTGACTTGGCCCATTCTTACAACATCCTAGTTCATGGCATGCTTTTTCCTTCCCTGTCACCTACTGGTGAAGATCTGGGTGTTCTGAGGACAAGAACAAACCAGTCTGGCAAAGCCTTCCTATTTTTGTATTATACAGATTCCCAGGGGAGCTCAGAGTTAGAGTAATAGGGAATTAGAAAGGTTCCCCGTAGACAATAGCTCAGCTAAGACCATGATTCACAGCTCTATACAGGCAGGTTACTTTACTTGGAGGTGCCCCCAGAATTTCTAGAGTGGTTTTGCTAACCCTGTCATAGAATAAAACAGCTCTACACAAGAAATTAAGTCTTGGGATCTCTGATCCTTTTTGTTCCACAACCCAGTAGATGTCTTTTCCATAATGCAAAATTAAGATCCTTTCTTGCCTCCCTGCTTCAGCCTCTTCCTGAAATGCATCGGCCTCTTTTGGCTTCATGTTAACATCATGGCCCAGAAACCTGCACCTGGGTCCCTGCTGGACTGATTGACCAACCCAAGTTCTTGACTTATAGCCATTTAGCCAAGTGGTGACATTTCAGTACTTTGTGGTTGTAGAGGGATCTGAAACTGCCAGTCTCTTGCTTTTCCACATATAAGGACTGTGCCTGACTCCTATAAGGCAGACTGCAAAGGGAGGAAGGTCATGCTGTGTTTCCGTGACCATCGCAGGTGCAGGTACCAGGGTGGGCACTGTGGAGCTACCTTAGTGATGGAGTGAGGGTGAATGTAGGGATTTATGCCCAGGGGATGAGCTGAGTGAGAGGCAGGGTGTCCCTCTTTGCAGCTTCCAGCTGAGCTGGGCAAACTGTGCTAGTGGGTTGGTGTTCTGCAGGAGCCCGGGTAGGGGGGTAAGCTGGACTGTGGCACTGCTACCCTGTTCCCTGCACCTCTCCCCCAGCCCTCCCCAAGCCTCTGCTTTCCAATACACACCCCTGGCCATGTGAGCTTGGCCAGCTCTGCTCAATTTGAGCAGATCTATTTAAAATTCAGCTAGGATATGGGCTCCAGCTTCTTACGATGCCATTGCTGGAAATGGACTCATCACTGGAGACTATTCCTTTTTACAACTTTAGGTATATAGATTTCCTCTCGATTCAATTTATTTTATATAGTGTCTTTAATGCACTGTTTCTCCAAATGCTTTAGCAGATAGAATTGAAATAATGAGATAACGCTTTGCAGAAGTGTGTGCAGCCGCTCTCAGACGGGCAGCGGGGTAAAGCAATAGATGGAGATGGAGCAGAGAGTAGAAGGTGGAGGCAGCATAACCTGGAAGCAGCGGTAATATAAGCAAACATTCATGCAGACTATTATGGTGAGCACAAGGACTGATGGATACAAGGAAAAGCCTATAGTCAGGTGCGCTTGAAAAGGAGGAATTAAGAAGCAATTTGAATTGAGGAAAGATGGCTCTAAAGGAGAATGCATTTAAGGGAGGGGATGGTTTTGGACAAATGGATCAAGGGTGGTGAAAGCAAACCTTGATTCTCTCTGTTGGTCGCCAATGGAAATCTTCTTCTCTCCTCCATCACTGCAAAATGAAACAGAGCCAGGGACAGAGTCGGCACCGTGGCTCCGCTCCAGAGAGGCTTCAATCGTTGCATTGCCCTATTGACTTCCCTGGAAATGGCCAAGCATGCAAAGATGCAAATGCACTTAGCTGAAAATTTCTCTCTGAGCCTGTTTTTGCTGGATAATGAGAAGTGCAGAAGGTTTTGGAGAAGAATTGGTTTGAGGGGAAGCTGTGTGTTTTAGTCTCATTAACCCACAAGTGAGAGAACAGACTATTTTCATGTTTTTGCTATAAATAAACATCAAACCAAAACTATTCAGTGAAAAATGTGAACAAAATTGGAAAGGAAACTTAATTTCATGCACCTCAACTCCCTTTCACTCAGAAGGGAAGAGTGGCATGAGAAATTTCAGCGCTTTTTGTTTTCGTTACAGTTTGGACTGGCAGGAAAAATGAAATAATGGATTTTTCCTGTAAAAGGGACAATCCTGTCACCACTCAACCACAGTGAGTGACGGCAGAAAAGTTAAAAAGCTTTCTTGGACTGGGATTTCTGGGCCTATCCAGTGACGATTGAACCCGAGGGTAGTTTCACTGGGACTTCTTAAGGGACAAATCTTGAGTGACAGGGAAAGCTGCGGGCAGGCAGAGGCTGCTAGTCAGAGATCAGGTGAGAGGATGGAGCAAGCTCATGATACTCTGGGGTACTGAGCAGTCTGGAAATGAGCTGGCAGCTGGGCTGTGTGATGAGCACAGCAGAGTGGTCACAGAGATGACGTGTCCCTTGCAGCACTGATGATGTACGTGGTGCATAAGTTCGAGGAATTACATTCACAGAATCACAGAATATTAGGGGTTGGAAGGGACTTCTGAGGATCATTGAGTCCAACCCCTGCCAGAGCAGGACAAAACTACAGCAGATCACACAGAAATGCATCCAGATAGTTCTTGAAAGTCTCCGGAGCAGGAGACTCCACAGCCTCTCTGGGGAGTCTGTTCCAATGCTGTGCAACTCTTACACTAAAGAAGTTCTTCCTCATGTTGAGGTGGAACTCCCTGTACTCGAGCTTGAATCCATTGCCCCTCATCAGGGGCATAAGTGAAAAGAGGTTGTCCCTGACTTCTTGACCCCCAGCTCTTATGTATCTATAGGCATTAATTAGATCCCCTCTGTCTTTTCCTCTCCAGACTAAAAAGCCCCAGGGCTCTCAGCCTTTCCCCATAAGGCAGGTGTTCTGGTGTTCCAGCTCCTTCATTGTCCTCGTAGCCTCTGTTGGACTCTCAAGTACATCTCTGTCCCTCTTGAACTGGGGAGCCCAGAACTGAACACAATACTCCAGGTGAGGTCTCACTGGGGCAGAGTAGAGGGGGAGGAGAGATCCCTCGATCTACTTTGATCTGCTTCCTTGATAGGTTGTCAATGAAGTAACCCATGATGGCTCTGCTGAATTATCTGGGGAGCCCCTGCTTTCCAATGTGCTTGGAATAGCTCCCTTACTAAGACCTCCTTCATTTCACAGAGCCAAGATGTCTTTCCTTGGTACTCACTGGCTCCCACCAATATTAGAGTGATCTCTGTGTGGGAGCTGCTCACATAGTCCTGCCTCTGCTCTGTCAGATCCCTGAGCTGGAGGGATTTGGCCATCCAGGGAGAGCAGGGGTGATGGGGACAGGGGTGGATGACCCAGGATGCTGTCTGGCTAAGCTTGGTTACTGCAGCATCACCTCAGGAATGATTAGTGCCAGGAGTCCACCAGCTCAGCGCAGCAGGGAGAAAACCATTACAGCCCAGTGCAGGTTATAACTGGAATCTGTCTTAAATATCGTGACAGGCCAGCTGGCAAATGCCAGGGTAAAAGTTGTGAGCAAGAAGGCAAGGACTGCTCTTCTCCCCAGGGCTTGTGGGAGCAGAGCTCAGGAGGGTTCCCAGTTTGCTTGCTGCTGCTTCTCCTTTTCCAGGCCTGCTACAAAAAGCTCAGTGAACATCTTGTATTTGCTCTGAATATGCCAATGTTTTAGGTAATGTCCACTTCACTTTCACGTCTGCTGCAGAAGAAATCCCAGTCTGGATCCCTGTTTCTAAGTGATCTTCAAACCTTGGAATAGCTTTATGTTTGTAGAGGATGGGTGGTGGCTCTGAAGGCAGAGCTGAGCCAACTTAGGAGTGTTTTGAACCAGGGTCCTGAATTGGTCTTAAAAGGTACAGAAATGTGAATTTTGATTATGCTTCATTTAATGAGTTTTGAAAAGATTTGGAGCTGAATAAAAAGTAACAAAAAGCCAAGGAGATGAATGACCCTTATATTAAATTCAATTGGCTTTTGTGCAATTTGTTGCATAGCGAAGCCTCGTTAATACATTTTGCAGGTGGTTGGGTCATTTGTCATCAGAATCATACTTTATGGAAAGCAACTTTCCTCCTTCTGCGGTTATTTTGCTCTGAAATGAGTTTCCCCGGGTCCTGTCTGCTGGCAGGAGCTGAATTGGCTTCAGCAGAGCCCCATGGTTTCACGGCAGAGAAGGAGCTGGCCTGTTATCTTTTATGTATTTATAAGTAGTCCTTATATAACACAGTTAATATCAGTTAATATCTCAAGTCCATGTATCTGTAGCCCTCATACATTAGAGAAAACCCAGCCCTTTATTATAGCTTATTGTTTCCTTTTGTTTTTCTTGACAGCCAAGGCACCTTCCCTCTCCAGAGGGAAGAAAGGCTGGAGAGGAAAAAAAGCTTATTTTGTTTGCATTTTCCTAATTTGCTTTCCTCTGGCTCAGACATGTGTTGCCTATAAGCTATTAAAACTCTTTCTCTGGGGTTATTCTCCACACCCCCAACCCCCCCCTTCCTTCTCCATCTGATATTCACAACTTCATTCTGCCTGGATCAATGACTGCAAATTTGCTTTATGACAACTTGAACAAACCCATGATGGATCAGAAAGGACCTCAAAGTAGGCTGAAGCCTACTCAAGTCAAGAGCAGCAGACACGTTTGTTAAAGACCTCATTGGCCTCTGATCCTTGGGTTGCTGCAGTATTGATTTTTAGGGTCCGAGCTCAATTGTGCTGGAAGTAGAGTTGTATGGAGTCGCGTGCTTGTGGGGCAGACGGGAGCTTTATAATGGGAACGGATCGATGGGGAATGATTTAGCGCAGAGGGACCTGGAGGCTTGGCAGGAAAGTTAAGCAATAATCGAGTTTTTGGGCTCAGAGCCGTTTCAGGCTGGCGTGCTGCCTGTCTCGCTCCGTTCGCAGAGCTCTGGGGCCGTGGTGCCGGGGTCTGTGCGCGGCGGGTTGGCGCAGGTCCCGGCTGGCCGCCGGCGTGGCGAGCAGCGGCCCTGGGGAGTCGCGGCGCTGACATCGTTAATCTTCAGCAGGTGGATATCAGCCTCCTTCCCCCTCTCTGGGTTTAAACTAAAGCAAGTTGGATCCTCAGGTGCTGTGAACCAAGACCTAGTGTTCTGCTGCACCTCTGAGCTAACCCATGAGTGACTCTAAGGAGGCAGGGGCTGAACGTGGCCGCCAGAGCACGTGCAGAAACAGCACATTTTGCATAGGCTTGTAAATATGTGGTGGCTTTTTTCTTCATTTTAAACTGTGTCTTTCTTTCTTGCAAACAAGTATCTCTTTTCCCAATCCTTTCTCCATCAGGATGGCTGGAGAATGAGAGACACTTGGGCAGGGCATGGTGTTCTGCTGTGTCATCACACAGCATCCTGAGAGCCCGGTCAATACCTGGGATGGTATCAGTTATACCTAACTGATATAACACAAAAATCCAAACAATTCCACTAGAAAGAAAATGGGGCAGGTTGTAGATGAAGCCCTCAGGCTTTGAGTCCAACTTACCCTTCTTTCTCCACTGCTGCATGCCTCAGTTTACCTCTGTGATGTGTAAGCAAACACCTGCTTTGAGACAGAGGTGGTACTTTTGTGGTGTTTCCATGCATGGCACCCACAGGTTGTTTTCTAAAGCCAGCTGGGTTTTATATCAAGGGTGACTGAGCAAAGGCTACCTCAAGGTCCTTTTTCTTTTATATCTGAGCTGTCAGGTCATCAGTGTTGTGGGTCTACCTGATCTATCATGGTGTATCTGACCTCATTTGAGTCCTAATACTTCCAAGGAGTGGGGAGTTGCCTGAGCTGGAGCTCAAGGGGTAAAATCCAGCAGCATACCAGCAAAGTTCTCCCTCTTCTGCCTTGTTTGCAGCAATTTTCCTTTGTTACTGAAGCTCTTGAAGCTGGATACAGGAGTATTTCCTGGTGTGGTGTCTGGTGTGGTGGACAAGGATGTTGTGGTGTCCCACTTTCAGATGGGAGCCAGGATCTGTCCACACAGTGGTCCTGGCACAGCACAAAACCCATAGGTGGAGGGAAGGATGAAATGTGCAATAAGAGCAGAAAAGAGGGTTTTCTTGCTCAGCTCAGGCATGGGTAATTTCCCTCTCCTGTGAGAAAACTGGGCCTGGATATAATTAATAAAGCTATTTTTCCTGATAGTGGTCCCTCTGCAGCCTGTGCCACTGCCTGGAGGCACTAAGGTGGAGTAAGACTGGGAGGAGAGATGGGGACTCTTCCAAAGGGCTGGCAGATGCACAACCCCTTCCTGCAGCAGAGTGAGGCTGTGAGGTGAGCTGGACAGAAGCAGATGGAGGCTGATATTTTGAGCTTTCTCCCTTTTCCAACCCCCTCTGCTGCCATCCAGGCATTAATATAAAAGCCTATCTAAAAATCCAGAGAAAGATGCCTCCCTGCATTGCCTTGTTCTTCAAAGCCAGCACAGCCTTCTCTAGAAGTGTATGCACACCAGTGAAGGGTGCACCAGCTGGCAGAAAAGGGTTTCTGAATAGCTCTGCTCCTTCTCTGGCCACCTTCTTCGCAGAAAAGGGTTTCTGAATCGCTCTGCTCCTTCTCTGGCCACCTTCTTGGTAGAAAAGGGTTTCTGAATAGCTCTGCTCCTTCTCTGGCCACCTTCTGTGGCCAGGAAAGGAGGCTGAGGGGAGACCTTCTTGCTCTCAACTACCTCACAGGACATTGTAGAGAGGTGGGTGTTGCTCTCTTCTCACAAGTAACCGGTGACAGAACAGGAGGGAACGGCCTCAAGCTGCACCAGGGGAGGTTTAAATTGGACATTAGGAAAATTTTTTTCCCTGCAAGGGTTGTAAGGCCCTGGACCAGGCTGCCCAGG
>JANIJG010008642.1:0-37089 GCA_024611175.1 Megaceryle torquata
CCCAGGGAGGTGGTTGAGGCCCCATCCCTGGAGACATTCAAGGTGGGGCTTGACAGAGCTCTGAGCAACCTGCTCTAATTGAGGATGTCCCTGCTTTCAGCAGGGGGGTTGGACTAGATGACCTCTAGAGGTCCCTTCCAAACCAGACATTTCTATGTTTCTATTTTTCTATATTATTTTCCAAAAGTAGACTAAAAACATCATGGACCATGATTGAAAGAAAGCCACTAGTTGACCAGAACTTCTATTGTAATGCATTTAAGAGGGCCTTTAAGCATTTAATTTCTTCATTATTCTTAATGATCTTCCTCGGGATTTCTAATGAAAATGGTTGCAAAACTTTTGAAATATTACTTATCTGAGCTTCTCTTTTTAAAATTGCCTACAGTTTAATGGCCTCCAAGCATCTAATAAGGCAGAGCTGAAAATGACAAGTTTCTCTTAAGAAGAATGCTAATTTAGTGTGATAGCTCTATCCAAAAGCAAACTAAGCTGACACAGTGATTATCAGTTAAAAGATCAGAGGGTCAGACTGTTGACAGTCTTGTTCCCTCAGATGAGGAAGGGAATAAACATGAAAAAGTTCTGAACCTGCTATGATCATCACTTTGAGGTGCAAAAAGGAAGAAAAAGTAGCTGGAAATGAGAACATCAATAATTTGCATTGTCAGTGTGGAGAGTGTTGTCAAGAAAAACCTGGCACTAACCATATCCAGAAATAGCCTGGGCCATTGCCTCCACAGCACCGTAATTCTGGTTGCAGGAAGCAGCCTTAGGCAAGTCTGCCTCTGCCTCTTAAAGAAAGTTCTGAAAAATAGCCAGCAAGGACTGAGGCAGCCAGGAAAAGGCAAAGAAGATTGCAAATCATTGCAAGAAGCTGCTGTGTATCTTGTGTTGCTTCTTCCAGATGTTGACAAAGCTGTATGTAAGGTTTGCAGAAGGATGTTGAGAGTATAGTTGGAAGTGGTGAGAAAAACCTTCCTAAAAAAAAAAAAGCAATTGTTAATAGGCATTCCACAGAAAACTGTTGATTAACTTTGATTCATGATTAATTTTATTGTTATTAACTATATGATCTTGCATGTCATTTAATAAGTTCAGTAAAAATTCAGTGGTATTGAATGTGAAATTCCATATTTACAAATCAAGGGTAAGATTATTAAGAAAAAATATGGAGCTCCATTATCTTTCCAGCATTTCTGATTAACATATTTGTTTTTAAATATTAAAAATAAAAACAAAAACTAAACACAAACAAACAAAAACCACAAAACAAACAAACAAAAACCAATTTAAAAATGCTAGCAGAAAACTAGAAAGAAAGAATTATATGATTTTTTATATTGAAAGTGATGTCATCAGCATCTGGATATTTTTCAGATATTTTCAATTATTTCTCTCCATATGGATCAGAGCTCCATATACCAGAGTAAGCAATAACCAGTAGTATGTAATTTGGGAAGACTTTGATAATTTTCTCAGAGTGTAGATTTCCACTCTCTGGTAGACTGTATCTGAAATTTCTTATCTATCTTTACCTGTACTGATATATCCATGTTGCACAGAGAAGCCTTCCATGCAACCTTAATTACAGGGATTAATAAAAAAGCCTTGGAAGTCTATAATTTGATTACTCCTTGTCCTGGTTTGGATGAGAACAGAGCTGGTTCTGTTCAGAGATTTTACTTTTCAGCTCAGTTCTTCTAACTCACTTCAACTCCTGAAGTTAGCAGCCTGTTTTCACAGGCAGTGGCTGCTCCTAGCAGACATGTTTAGAGTCAGTACCAAAGGCTGGTGTGCAGACCAAGACCACTGCTGGATCTTGTGCACCACACTGGGGAGTGCAGAAAGTAAAAGGCTGCACCTGTGGGGAGGAATGGTCAGGACAGGTGATTCCAAACTGACTGATGAGGGATTTCATCCCATATATATCATACTCGGTCTAAAGCTGAGGAATCATGACAGACAAGCTTTTTTCTGCTCAGTTTGGGTCTTTTGGTTTCTTCCTTGTTTCTTCTTTGGCCAGAATCTGAGGAGGACTCTGTCCATTCTGCCTTTGATCCCTATCTGTGCGTTCCTGAATCTGGTACCAGAATCCAGCTCCTGAACACAACTCCCATCTGTCACTGGGCCCAGTCTGTGACTTTCCTGGTGCCTGCTCTACAACATCAGTAGTGATGGTGATGTAATTGCCATTGGAGGGGATAGGTTCGATACTGGCTTTGTATATATTTGTATGTAATCCTTTTTTATCATTATTTTCATTTTCATTAAAGCTGTTCTAATTTCTTTTTCTAATCACTAAGTCTCTCTCCCTTATTCCCTTTCTCTTCTCCCTTGGGGAGGGAGGGGGAATAACAGAGAGTGTCTGTTACAGGTCTAAGGGGCTGCCCTGATGCTAAACCATGACACTCCTTGATGAACAGGTAAACATTGCTGTAAATATAACATTTACAAACATTTTGCTGATCTTCAAAGAATGTTTATTTACCAAGGAAAGGATGCTTACAGCATAGCTATTGATACACTGTAAATGAAAATTAAGCTCTAGGCACTACACTAGCTATTAGAAGGTAATGACAGAACATCAACCAATGGGTTATATTGCATGTTGATATTTATGCATGAAATGAAGATTAAAAAAATGAAAGACATATTGGAAAAAAAAATTTGCCTCTGTTGTTAAAACAAGGTACATGAAATTAATGCAAGTGTGTAGATATGTAAATTTTTATGTGGCTGAATTTTATTTCTACTTTGTAATGAAAGTATTACTACTAATCAAAACAATTGTTTACTTTGTTTTATATAGTAAGCTTGCATCCACATGATAAGGGACACAATTTTTTTTCTACTGGGTTCAGTAGAGAAACTTATTATCTGTCTGTTTGTTGGGAAAGCATGAGTTCTACAAGTGTTTAAATTCTATCAGAAAGCAGCATAAACTAGAAGTTGAAATTAGAAATAAAAGAAACACAAATTTCTTGGTTAGAAAGTGCTGTGAAATTTAAAAGTGCTCTGCTAATGAGAGAGAAAAAGGCTGAAACAGCGCCATAGGAAAAATAAACTCTGTCTTATTCTCTAATACAAAGGGAAGATTATAAAGTTAGGTCTATCTGAGACAAAAATTGACAGGGAAATGACCCTAAAAATATGATTGTGTATGACACACATTTTTACTGTCATTCTATTACTTCTTGTGCCTGCTACTTCTCTCCCTGAACCTATGAGCACTCACACACATACATTCTCCCTCTCTCTTTTATCATAACCCCTCAACAATTTCAAGCAGAATATATTCAGAGACTTGTTACCCTGTTATGCATGCAAATGCAATAATGTTGTGATTGTATTGCTAATAGTGGTAGCCCTTCTCAGAGATGTCTATGGAGCAACTGATACAAGTTCAGCTTGTAGTTCCCCAGCACACTTACTATATGTGTATATGCCATCTCAGGATTTTTCAGCTGTACATTATAGTTATAGCACATGTGCCACAATTTTACTGAATTCTGAAATGTTACTGATTCAGGGTAACATCTGAAAAGGTTTTTAAGCAGATGTTTAGGTACATCCTGAGGGTGAGACATAGCTCAATACAGTAAGCATTGAGGGGAGTGAACAGATGTATGGCAGCTTCTATTGCACCTGCAAAGAATTTCCATTACTGTGCTTTTTGCTCACATTAAATGGATTAAAGGAAGTATAAAAATAAACTCCATCCCATGACACACTGAAACATTGCATATATCTAGAAGGTAGAACTGTTGATTTAAATTGGGACCTGCTATCAGAAACAAATGTATTAGCATTAAAAATCTGGGCTTTCAAATGCCAGTCACATCCCCAGGAAATAACTGAGAATTTGCAGCATGTGAGATGAGAACTGTAGTGATTTTACTGTTAAGATTAAAAAAAAAATGCAGTTAACAACAACAAAATCATATATAAAGTTCAGAAAGCATAATTTCTCACTGTTCTCAGCACTTAGTAATAATAGTCATGGAAAGCTGAGTATGACCTCAGAACTAAGATGATTCTAGCAATATCAGATAAACAGATCCTCACAATGCATTTAGAGGATGAGGGTAATAACTGGATATTGTGACTTCACAGATGCCAGTGCCTTTCTGTACACCCACCAGAAATGCAGTGGAAGGTTCTTGGATTTTTGCAACATACATAAAAGATGTCATTTTGTTTCCTTTCTAAGGCCAGGAAAATCCAAGTCAGTCTTCGTATCAACTTTCTTAGTCAGATAAGTACTTAGGACTCGAATCTCATGGATTTAGTTGCTCCCTTATCCTGCTTAGGCCTTGTCATTGATGCTGTATGATTGATGCTGTATGATTTCATAGAGTCATAGAATGTTTTTGGTTGGAAGGGACCTTTAAAAGTCATCTAGTCCAACTGCCCTGAAGTGAGCAGGGACATCTTCAAGTAGACCATGTTGACCATCCAACCTGACCTGGAATGTTTCCAGGGATTGCATTTTACCACCCCTTTCTGAGCAACCCATTCCAGTGTTTCATCACCCTCATGGTAAACAATTTATTCCATATATTTTGTCTAAATCTGCCCTCTTTTAGTTTAAAACCATTACCCCTGGTCCTTCTGTAACAGTCCCTGCTAAAAATATTGTCCCCATCTTTCTGACAGGCCTGCTTTAAGTACTGTAAGGCCACAATAAGGTCTCCCCAGAGCCTTCTCTTCAGGCTGAACAACTACAATTCTCTCAGCCTTTCCTTATAGGAGAAGTATTCCAGCCCTCTGATCATCTTCATGGTCCTCCTCTGGAACCACTCCAAGTTGTTGAATTCTATTTAGCTTTTTTATCTCAGGACTTGCAGACAACATTCTTGTATAGCTCAGATCATCAAGTACCATATTTTTCCATGGCATTTATCCCAATATTGTGCAAAGAAAGTGTGTTCTAGAAAGATCGCAGTCTTGACAAAACTTATTTTAAAAAATGGATTTCACAGCACTTCCCAGGTAGTTGTCTTTCTATAGACAAATTATGCAGTTTACAAGAAATGTACATTCATTTCCTATCTGAGTTTACCTAGTTTTATCTTCCAGCCATTGATCCTTGTTGTGCCTTATTTTGCTATACTAAGAGCTGTCTTCTATTTGGTATTTTCTCCTCATGAAGGCACTTACAAACTGCAATGAATTCACCTCTCACTCTTCCTTTTCATAAGCTAAATATACTGAGAGCTCATGAAAAGAAAAAGAAATAATCCTGAAGCAGATATTCAAGCCAGTATATTTCAAGTTTGATGTTATTGGCAATCTAAACCAGCTTCTTCTAATGGGAAGTGTCAAACTACCTTATCAGCTCTTCTTGTAATTTGACAAATAGTAAAGTACAATTGATGTCCTCTGGAAATCACTTTTCCATACATGATCACAGGTGAATTGGGTTAATACTGAACTTGAGCACTGGAAATTTAATTTCCTGACTTTCATGCATTTCATTTCTAAAACAATTATAGCTGGTTATATACTTTTTCTATATGCCTTTTCATTCGAGCACCAGAGAATAAATTTTATAACAAGATATAAACAAACCTTCAAATGCTGGAGTAGCAATATATATCTATTGTGTCCATTTGAATGGTTACTAATAAAATGAGGAAAGCATTACAATTCTTATCAGAGACCCAGAAAGGCTGCAATACACAGTGTTTTTGTAAGAAAAGTGACTGAATGCCTGAGGTGTATTCAAATAACTTACTGTGATAAAAATAAGGCATTATGCAGAGGTGGTTGCAATCATACCTTAAATAATGGTAGGTAAGGAATGGATTAGTACTGTATCATGTGGTCAAGAGAATATTTTGCAGCATTTCTGGAGGTAAGTCAGAAATGCTTACAGCCCCTTCTCTAATTACTCCAAAGCTCCATTTTTTTACCAGCAAGTAGAATATGAATATTAGCATCAGCACTAATTTGCTCTCTTGTTCTGCATTTATTTCTGCATGTATTCCACTTCTTTATTCTATAAAGCTAAATGTGTTCAAAGTTAATTGTCATGTTTCACCATTACAAAAAATAAATGTGTATTCTTCTTTCATATCACTGAGTCATCATCGAGTAATGATTACTATTGATCTCAAACTTAATGTTGTTTCCACATTCTTTTGTTTTGTTTTGTTTTGTTTTCAGTTGTGGTACTTGCATCTATGAAAGAAGCCAGGCTTTAATATTCTGGTTTATAAGTACAAATCATGACTCTTGCACAATTGCTCCATCCAGAACGTGGGTTCTTAAACAAATGAGGCAAAACTTACCAGAAAGAAAATGGTATTTGTTACAGTTATTAGCCACAAAGTGAATTACTTGATTGAGTAGATCTTAGAAAGGCTTAAAATTAAACCTACAGGCAGAGAGCAGGCCACCTACATACTGTGGCTAATTCACTTGGCTCATTTTAAATTTCTGCAATGCTCTGGGGAGAATATGTCTTTCAGAATAGTCTTACAGTTATTTAATTGGCCCAGGCAGATTCCAAGTGACTCACAGTGGGAACTGATTATGATATTTCTCATTGGGTATGGATGTAACTTCACAGTAACACCACAAGCAGCACTGATTGCAAAGTTTCAAGTCCCTGTTCTATGATGTAAAATCAAGTAGTTATAAATAGTGCTAGATTTTTAAGGTGATATTTCAAACCGTAATGTCTGGGAGACATATATTTTTATGATTCTCATTTGTATATGGTTTATGTTTAATCTTAATAAATCTTTAGTTGGTATTTTTTCTGGTGACTGACAATTAGAAAACCCAGAGTTTACAGTTGTGTGCTCTATAAAAAAAAAGTAACACAGACTTAATTTTGCATTATTTGTAAAGTAAAAGCTTCCATTTAGTGCTACATGACTTTCCAAGTGGTCTTGTAAGGGCAAGTCAGACTTCATGACAATGGGGCACTGCCTTTTTGTGGCTTTTTGACTTTGATTGCATTTCAAACTGATATGAAAAAGGAACGTGCAAACCCTCTCCTGGCCGTTCACAGCATGTCAGGGCTTCCAATGAGGGATCACTAAATACATAATGTCAGGTGGGTGCCGCAGATCTGTTGTTCTGGGTAATTTTGACCCTCAAATTCCTGCAATACTCCACCCCTTTTTGACTTGGAAGGACATTCCCAAGGAATTGTATGGGATGTTCCTCTTCTTTGGTCTCACCCTGCCAAATCCTTCAGCTGAAAGGGTCTAATTATCCTCACAGGACTGACCTGCCTAGTGTCTTACATTCATAGTTAGTTAACAAATCAACCTATTTTTCCCCTTTTTTCCTCTTTGAATTTAGTTTTGTTTGGCTACTCATATTAGCTACCAGTGAATAGGGGTTTTTGCAATATCCATTTAACCGGTTAATATATCATACATGTTTTCTTTATTGCATCTTGTTCTGGTCTGTGGCTTTAGTGAAACCTGTATTTTTTAAAAGGACTGGGAAAGAAACCTTCCTAAAACTGCCTGGCTTATGGATTTATTTTTGCTGTCATCAGTGCAGGAGGCACCAGGTTATTAAGTTTGACTCTGGATTGTGCCCTCCAATTGATATGATTGTACAAGGTTTGTAATGCTTGTTGCTGCCAGTCAGTGGCTTGTTTGGAGTTTAGATATATTGCTGCTTCATTTTGTTATATTGCTGAAAGTATTATTTTTATCAAAAAAAAAAAAAAAAAAAAAAAAAGGGGAGAGAGTTGGAGCAATACTCTAAAGGTGAAAACCTATTGAAGTCAATATGAATCCCAATTTCAATGAGACCTAAGAGTTTACCTTGTGTATTGATATGTCCAGTGATATTTTAAGATATTTTCCCTAGTCACGTTCAGATTATGTTTTCGGTTTTTTTTTCATTTTTGTTTTGTCTGCCTTTTCTGTTATGTAGCTGTGAAAGCATTTACTGTGAAGTGTATGTGTCATTTACTGATTGTGTATACATAATTAATCCTCTATACAGGCTGTATATAGGTGGCTGCAGTTCTTGTTGAAGTGTAGCAGGTTTACCTTTTTTAGGTTAATTTAAGTGAATCGTGGTTTGTACTTTAATATGCATGATCTTTTCCTTTGGCTGGTGTATACAGGACTCTCAAAGAATGCATTCTAAATTTTATGGGTGTGGTGGTGTGCTCCCCTCCAATATTTCCCTGCTCAAATGATAACCAAAGGGGTGGTTGTAATGGATGCATCTGGGTGTGATGGCCACATACAGCTCAAAGTGAACCAGGGATGAGAGTTGCAACGCAATAGCCAAGGGCTGTGATGTCATCCACCCACCTAACCACAGGGATGGGCAATCTTTGACTCAAACCAAATTTGGAAGGAACTAATTTCTATAGTTGGTATGTAAAGATAACTATAAATCAATTATCTTACTCCACAAATTGTGGACTGCTGGTTAAGCTCTGCCGCATGGCAGCAGGCTGCACACCAGGATCTCCCCTTGAATAGGGACACCTCTCAAGGTTACTCCTTGAGTTTGAGAGATTCCTTACCACAAAAGAACCTTGCTAACTGATTAATAGCATGCTAAACTTTGAAATCTTAACAAAGTGATATGAAGAATTGACTGTGCATATATAATCCTTTAGAAATGAAGCATTGACTGAGTCTAGGACCAAGTCTGGATCTATCTGCACCTAGAGTCCTCTCTGAGAAGGTGTTTAGAAAGAAAGGGGTTCCTCTCTGACCCTCATGACTCAACAAAAGGGTCTTCCTAACCATTTTATCTGACCCTGGCCTCTATGCAGTAAATACTCAAGTGTACCTTGCCATCAAATCTTGTTAAACCACTGCCGCATTTACTATCAAACTTTGTGAAATCACTGGTTTATGTCAAGAAACATATTGCTACTTCTCTCTTGTGACTGAAGTTGTCACTCCATCTGCGACAAGGGGAAAAGAACAGAAATTTAACAAGAAAGTGCATTAGCACTTTTCTGAATCATAAAATTAAAATGTAGCACCTAAATTCCTGTTCTCTTGACTGTTTATTAACAGAATAGGTAGCAGAATCTGTTCATCTAGCCAGGTAACTCTTAGGTGCAGATATTTTTATTTGTTGAAGAGATATTAAAAATATAATAATATATCAGATTTATTTTCCCTTTCTTCATCAAAGTAATGTTGGTCTCTATAAAGGTAAAATAGGTAGAGAATACTTGGAGGAATAATTGAGTTGATAAAAATCCTTCATTAAAGGAAAAATGGTAACTCATGTTCTAAGGGCAGAGCAAGTGTTAAGAGCTCTAAATCCATCTCTTTTAGATGGAAAAACTTCTTCCAGTTTTGACATTAAAAAGACCTAGAATGTAAAGTCTAGATACAGCATGTACTAATTGCATAGATTTTGCTCATAGGCACATCCAAAAACATGGCAACTCAAATCAGATGTTGCGACTGCTTATTCATATTCCTGTTCTTAGTTGGTGATTGCCTAGCAAAAATCTTTGTACTAGTTTTGTTTTTCCCCTATAGTTTTGCAAAAGACTGTGATAAAACATTTACTTTACAATGTACTTCTAATAATCCCATGGTATTGAAATGCAGCTTGCATCTGAAAAAAAAAAACCAAACCAAAACCAACAACCTTCTGCCTTATGATATCCGGTGAATATTACAGATTAGTGAAGATAACAAAAATTAATCCTCTCATTGAAGATCTGCAAAAATTATGGTCGTTTATATTAATATATGCAACCATAACTGATAAAATTACAAAATTGTTGAAGTTGGAAGGGACCTCGAGATCATCTAGTTCAACCTTCCTGCTCAGATAACAACCAAAAGAGCTGTGTCCAGTTGGGTTTTGAATTTCTCCATGTCATAGCTTCTCAGGACAACCTTCTGTTTGATCTCTCTCAAAGTCAGAAAGTGGCTTTTTTTTTTTTTTTTTTTTTTTTTTAAATTAAATTAAATGTCCTAGGTTTCAGTTTGGGCCCATTGCCTCTTATCTGGATACAACTGAGAGGCTATCTCATACTCTCTTTCTATGGTGGATGCTTCAGATCCTAAATTCTCTTCATGGCCCTTTGCTGAACCAGTTTCAGTATGTCTCTTGTACCAGGAAGCCCAGAACTGGACCCAGCACTCCAGACATATCTCATTCCCTAGTTCATAAAAATGTCCAACAGTATTGGCATGAGTTTTGACCAGTGGGGTACAGCACTAGTGACTGGACTCCAGATAGGCTTTGTGCTGCTAATCACAACCCCCTAAGCCTGGCTTTTAGGATCATTTTCAATCTATTTGTCTAGTCTGCACTTCATTAATTTGTCTTTCAGGATGTTTTGGGAAACAGAGCTGAAAACTTTGCTAGGTCAAGGTAAATAGCATCCATCACTCATCCTTCATCCACGGAGATAGTAATTCCATTGTAGGTTTTCCAGGCAAGACTTCCCCTTCATAAATCCGTTATTAGAACTCCTAGTCAAGTACTTGTCTTGGTACAATTGGAAATGGCTTGCAGATAGATTCGTGCCATCACCCTCCCTGAGACTGAGACTAAGCCTTAGCTTAGTGGCCTGTAGTTTCTCAGATCTTTCTTCCTGCCGTTCTTGACAAGTGGAGGGACATATGCTTTCCTGAGAAACCTCTCCTGATTGCCAAGACATTTCAAAGATAATCAAAAGTGGCTTTACAATGCCACCAGCCAGCTCCCTCAGCGTTCATGGGTGCAGCCCATAAGGTTCCATGAATTTCTCTATGTCCAGTTCATTTAAATATTCCCTAGCCTGATTTTTTTCCATCAAGGATAAGCCTTCCTTGCTCCAGACTTTCGATCTTGTCTCACACACCTAGGATTCCTGAGGGTAAACCTCAATCGTGAAAATGGCATTGAATACCTCATCCCATTCCATGTTCTCTACCATCAGGCCCCTTACCTCACTCAGCAGTGGACCCACATTTTCCTTTGTCTTCTTACAGCAGAAATATCTGTAGAAGCTCTTTTTGTTGCCCTTCATGTCGATCACCAGATTTAACACCACATGGAATTTGGCTTTTCTAACTGGATACCTACATGCTCAGGCAGTGTCTTTATATTCCTGTTGGTTGACCTACCCCTGATTCCACCTTTTACACCTCTTACACCCCCTGATTACACCTTCTTTTTATGTTTGCATGTAGTCAAGAAATCCTTTTAATTCCATACATGCCTCCTACTGTCTTTGCTTGATTTCCTGTTTTTTAAGGTGAATCTTTCTTGTGCATACAGTTGGGGTGGGCCCCATTCTACCTTATTTTGTTATTGAACAAACCCACCTAATAATGCACAAATGAACACAGAGATCCAATTAATTATGGTCTTCTGAAGCATCACCTAAGTAATTTTTGCTTAAATATTAACAGCTAACTTTGGCAAAAAGATTTGTTCCAACTGACATGACTTTTAGACTGTAAACCATATGCAGTTGAATATTCCAGTTCATTGCTTGAAGTATTCTCTACTAATGAAAACCAAATTATTCTATCTAGGCTATGAAATAACACAGAAACAGATCAAGGTTTAAGCATATTATATGAATATAAAATTGTATAGATGTATATAAATATATATGTACATACAAGTGCAGAACATGAGAATTTTAGACCATCAAGCCGCATTAAGCAATCTCTCTCTGCTGAATAATTTATAAATCCCATACACAGAAGACTCAGTCACAGAAATGAGACAAAACTAACCAGAGTGAGGTGGTGATCTTCTGCCTAACATTATATTCAGCCACAAGACAGTTTTTTCCCATGAGCTCTTGACTAGAAGGTTTCAGAGCTTTTGTTCTCCAGGTAGATTAACAATGCCACCAACACATACTTTATTATGTCATTTTAATATCCACAGACTCTGCAGAATTCTTTCTTTTTCTACTGCATAAGGTTTTCTGAAGTCATTGAATTAGATTGTGCAAATGAAATGTAAGACCCTTTAGACCTTTACCTAATAGAAGATTTTAGTGTTGCTAGGTCTATGGCTGCTTTTCTCTTACTTTTAAATTGAATGGTCAAACTCAGAAAAGAAGAGAGGAAAAGATTTTTAAACTACATAATCAGGTGATACCAGCCTTATTATAAAAGCAGGATTTCTTACAGAAATAAAAAACATGCACTTGAAAGATCCATTTTGGAACTGTCCAGACACTAACTGACAGGAAACTGGTGTAAAGAAATAATTCTGAAATAAGCTACATAACAATGTTTTTGTTGTTGGTTTGCCATATCATTTTTATAGGCTTAAAAGTGCATTCTGCAAAGAAGAGGATTATGATTTTGTTAATGAACACTTTAATTGTTTTGATCTTTTAGAACAGATAGCCTTTAATAAAACATTCCTTCCTTCTTCTCTGTTTTGGTGAGAATATTTTTTAGGCAAAGATAAGGTAATTTCTTGCCTTAATACAGTTGCTTTGGGGTTATTACCATGTAGCTCACTTGTGGAATTAATGGTGGTGAAAGGGTAAAGGGGCTTTGGGCCTGCTTTCATTCCCATCTGCTCTTCCATTCCGTACTGTCAACACAATCTTCATTCTTCACAGTGGAAATGCAAGCTGTGCTAGAGTGATGGCAGAAGGTTATGAACCAAGACCTAAAGCCTACCTCTGTAGCAAGTGTCCCAGCTCTGTTATGCATAAGGGACTGTCTGCAGCTGAAATAGGCCTTCAGTGGCTTTCCTTGAAATTAGGAGTTTACACATCTGTGAGGTACTGTGCTTGCTGGAATGAACCAGGATAAATTCTTGCTGTTTAAGAAAATCTGTTCCCTTCCCATCACTTACTTTCTCATGTGGAGGAAAAGTTCAGTCTTCACATATACATTAATATTGTATCAGTCCTTAACTAGTCTGTCATGTGAGAATAAGTGGAGGGAGGAAGATTTTTGCATACTCCCTCCTTGGTTTGCCTAACAGTATGCTATAAAGAAGTAATGGCTCTGAAATACATGTATTCCTTCCTTTTAAAATGGGCTGTGAAACAGGAGTCTGTATTATAAGTGAGGAGGGACTCTTACAGATGTTCATTGCTGTGAAGAGAGCATTGAGAATCATGATCCAACTCACCACATGTGGGTTTTCTTTTTGCAGTGTTTTTTCCCACCACCACTACCACCACAGAGCACTGCTCTATGATCTTTTTTTGGCTTATGAAAAGGTGCATATCTGTCCATAGTAAATGTATCAGATTAAAGAAAACCACACTATTCTGCATTCTTTTGTTGGAATGGTAGTTATTTAGTGATAGAAAACTGAAAATCTGCAGCTATATGAAATCTGGTTTACATTATTTTCTTCAGCAAAAAGGGAAATCCAGCTGTGTTTAAAACCCGTGGAAATAAAATATATTTCCTTCAGAAAATGGAAATCCAGACATCATAAAGCATATGGTGACTAAAAGTAAAAAATTGTATTAGACTTTTAAGAGCTGAGATTAAATTTGAAAAAGCAAACGGCTGAAGCTGTGAAAACAAATTTTTTGCAGTTGTGCAAGATGCAGGATGCTTATACCTGGTACAAGGAAGAAAGGTGCATAGAACATTGCAGTGTAACTGAGTTATTTTGCAGCTACCTTTCCTGTTCAGACTATAAATCTACTACAATCTTTCAGTTGCTTTTACAATGCTGTACAAGCCTCTTCACAGTCACTTCTGTTAATGAGAAAATAATTTGCTTTTGTTTATAAAACTGAGAAGTTGCCAAATTATATCAAGCATTCTGGGAGAAATTAATTGCAGCAACAAGTAACCTAAATCAGATTATCTATTCCTTTTTAAGGACAAAGCAACCTTTTCTAGTCTTAATGAAATATATAATTGACCTGTGCAACAGGGTATGGAAACTGAATATCCACAGGTGGCTACCGTAGCAGTCAAACTGGAGTTTCCTACCTACTATAAGCTATACACATTAAAGTCTCACAGGCTATGTCTAATCTAAAAGAGATTTTCTTTTTTTCCCTGCAAAACAGCATGTCTCTATCAGAATGGATGGTGTGCTCTGCCCTCCCAGCACAGAGCAGCTCAGAGGTGCTGGATGTAGTTGAATGCTTTTAAGGGAGAAATGTGTTCCATACTTCCAGGGCAGAGAAGAGAACTGAATATCAAGGAGAGGTCTGAATGAATCACCAGGAGATCTGATGAATGAACAGAACAACAATCTCTTGGGTTTTTTAGAAGAAAATGGTGATTACTGCAACATTTTACACATGTATGGAACTAATTGGCATGATTTGAGAGTGCCTACCTGAGCATAGCTCTGCAAGGAGGCAGAGAAATAGAAAAGGGTAATCCACAGCCTTGAGAATAATATGGGAGATTTGACAACTGTCAAATCTTCTACATACAGAATGGAGAATGTCGGGTGACATTTTACATGGAAAATAAGTGGTGTCTATAAGCTTTTTTATTAGGATTCAGTAGAAGAGGAATTTCAAAGTTTATAATTTTGAGGTGAGATGATAGATTAATCACTTCTCTAGAGAGGGTTTTAAGAATCAAGAAGTTCACTGAAGGTGACAAAAAATAAATAAATTAGCCACAATAGTTAATCAGAGACTGCAGTATATTTCCTGAAAGGTTGGTTTGATTTTTTTGCAGCCAATCTTGTAGTCTTCTACAATTTCTAAGAAGTAAAGGTTCATTACCTAAAAGAAAACAGTTTCTAACTTTTCAAAATTCCCATACTTTTATTCCTACCCAGGAACAATTGACTCAAGGATTCTTTAACAGTGAGACAAATATTCTTTTTAATTGTGTTTAATACTACCTTTAAACCAAATTTTAAGCATTTTTTGAGTCATATTTAGCATAGGTTAAAATCATCAGTAAATAAGTTATTTTAGATTAGTCAGCAACAGAAATAGCTTGTGAGGTCAGTTAGAGGTGTTCAATATTAAATACTGATTTAATCACCTTTTCAATGTCTCCAAGTCTCAAACAGGGGAGAAAACAATCAGATTGTTGGTGGTTTATGACTGAAGTTGTAGTTCAAGTGCAGATTATTTTTGGTTTCTTTTTTAATGTTGTATTGAGCAATTTGAGTTGTAAGTCACAGAATCATAGAATGGTTTGGATTGGAAGGGACCTTAAAAGATCATCCAGTCCAACCCTCCTGTCATGTATTTGTACTTGGGATTGCCCCAACCTGTGTCCAGTACCTTACACTTGTCCTTGTTGAACTTCGTGAGGTTGGCATGGGCCCACTTCTCAAGCCCTCTGGATCCTTTCCCTCTAGCATGTAGACCACACCACATACCTTGGTGTCGCTGGAAATTTCACCAGACTGCCACAACTTCTCAAACTTGATGGATAGTGGCTTAGTCACTTCATCCTCCGACCACCTCAGGACCCACAAATGTATGTCATCAGGTCCCATGTGCACCTTCATGGTCCTCAGATGGCCTCGAACCCAATCTTCTGCTACAGTGAGCAGTTTGTTCTCACAGTCCTTGTCTTTCCTTTTGTGACCTGGGCAGCGTGGCTGGAGTACTTGCCAGTGAAGACCAAGGTAAAATAGTCCAGCTCTTTTTTTCAGCCACAGCTTGCTGAAAGAATTGTCATTCGCCAAGTTGCTTTCCAATTCCAAGAATGCAAAGTCTCTAGCTGTTACTTCTGAGAGCAAAGGAAATGTACTTAAGCAAAAGGTTTCAGCACATTACCTTTACATATAAATAAATTACAACATTTTGTGATTAAAATCACTTATTATTGATTAGATCTAATACATTTTTGATAGGAAATTAGTAGAAAAAATACAGTGATAAAATGTGAAAAGGTTGAATTCCTGTACTTTCCCAGTGCTATATAGATTGTATTTTTACCATGACAGAGAAAGATTATTTCTTATTCAGTTAATTATCTAAGCTTTTACAAATATAGGTAGACTCAGCCTGCAATATAGGATGGCCTCTTCATAAAGACATATAAATGCAGTGCCTCTGTAAAGCATATGCTGACTTTAGACATATCTTTTTAAAGAAAGCTAATTATTGTGGATGTATTTAGATGTCTGGTAAATTAATATCAGCTCTGACCTGAAATCTCATCTGAAAGCCACTGAATTTCTTTGCAAATTAATCTCTGGGATTTTGGATTTTCTGATGTTCCCGACTGGTATATTAGTCTATGTTTCTCTACTGGAACTGTTTCAGGACTATTTTCATTCAGTCTCCAATTCTTCTGTCTTTCTGCAGTGGTGAATTTCAGCTGGCTCTGCAAATCTCATTTCTGAAACAGCACATGTCCTTTTTAAATAAAATAGTTTAGTCTGCTCATACTTGGTATATTCCTTGACAAAAAAAAAAAAAAAAAGTTTTTTTTTTTTCACTAGAGTGTTCCAGTGCAGATAGATTGTGGGGCAGGGATCAAGGAGGAAGAAAGAAAAAAAAAAACAAACAAGGCAATTACTGTTTGTTTGGCTGCAGTTTGGGGGGGGGGATAAAGTAAAGCTATTAATCTCAAAGAGATGTACTGGAGTGAAGGACCTGTACATAATAGCTCTTTATGATAAAGAAGTATTCCTGGCACTTCTTGTGCACATGTAGTAATCCCAACCAGCCCACTCCTGTAGGGTACACAATGTGTCCTTTTATAAACTGCTAAACCTAACAGTTTAAGATAATTAAACCAAAACCAGTTGTGTCCAACCTGGTTTTGGCATTTATCGCTTTCCTGTCAGAACTAATGAAAATGCTATGTCCAAAACCACTTTGACTTTGAAAAGACATTGGCTGGCTTAAAAACAAATATCCACTCTCCTGGAAGATTCTTCCCTATAAAGAAACAATGATCTCAGTTTTCACTTTCTCAGTCAGTCAGGCCCTGTGGAAATCATTTCAGTAACCTTACTGAAAACCAGTGGTACAGAAAAAATTCACTCAGTCATCTTCTTTTGTCATACACCATGATTCCCTTCCTCCCAGTCTGTCTCAGCGTTTCCAGAACTAGAACTGAGCCCATCATATCTGCAGGACACTGCCTTACTCCCATCCACAGCATCACTTCATATACTAATTCCCTATGCAGTCTTCAAGTTTCTGTCAACAGGAGTTCTGCAGGTGGACAATGAAAGCAGAATATTCAAGAGGCCTGGAATGCAGAGCAGAGTAAAAAATGTAATTACCTACTGAGTTAATTAAAATTTTGCACCTGCATTCTCAAGAGTATTTTTATAGAAAAAAAAAACCAAACCCCAAAACCAAACCACCACACACAAACTAGACTTTGGCTGTACAATTTTTTAATGTCAAGAAATTTCAGACCTGGATGACCTGTAGAGACTTAAGGTTATACCCCACATGTTATTGGTTATATAGTTTAGTCCAGGAACAGTTCACTGACATGAAGGAAGCTAAATTAATATCCTACATGTGTTAATCTTTACATCCATCATGAGCTGAAACAGACAGGAGCATCTCTAGAGAGTGATTCAGGTCTCAGAGCTTTTCAAGTCTTCATGGATGTAAAGTAAACCTTTGGTAAATCCAGCCTGTGAATATGTTTCAATATAGCACTAAGGAACTACTGAATCACAGTTGATTTTAACATGTGGGAGAAATTTTACTGTCCCACGTAAAATGGAGGGACTGTATGAGAGGCTTATATAATAGTTTGTTTTGATTGTATATTTTCCCACTGAAATGAAGGTTAAAATACTCTAAAATCATAATAGTTATTACTTAATTATTTTAAATTAACACTTATTGTCACTATGTAACAAAGTGTAAATTGATATTTCTATGCTGCCATATGAACACACTGGATGAAATTCAACATTGCAGAAGTAAAAAATAAAAAAATAAGGATTTAATGATACTTTATGAAATCAGATATTTTTTCGTTTAAAAATATTCTTTCTCTTTCCCATTTTTAAAATTTGGAAGCTTATCAAAAGCATCAGACTAATTTTCTCCAAATCAATTTTTAGAGTGGAAAATATGTTAATTATACAATTTCTAATTACCCATGTTTGTTTTCACCTCATTAGCAGCCAGCAGACTACTTTGCTGCTTGAGGGGAAAGAGAACCTTGACCAAATGAAATGAAGGCTGGAGCAATTCCATAATTGACTGTTTGTGCTCACATATAAATCTATTTGTTCTGGCTTGATTTGCTTGCTTTCCTTTAAAGTATGTCAGATAAACAAAAATGTCTTCTTTTTTAATTAATGGCTGTCAAAATTGAGCTTTATTTAAATTCTAAACTAAATCCTTGTCATTAGTTTCAGTCTGCAGAAATACACTTTCATTTTCTGAGCTGAATGCAAAATTAATGTAATTTCAGTCGTGTGGAATTTACTACATGCAGCCTGATCTCCTAAATCCACCCTGGAAACAGAATATTGTTGTATAGTTTACTAGGAATCCATTAATAAGCATTCCAATTAATACAAAGAGACATTTTAGATTTCTTTCTAGACTTTACTTTAGTCATCTGACCAAGCAAAATAATGATTGCTTAGACTTGGGAGGCAAATTCTAGACTTAACATGGTTCTGATTTAGAAAATCCATTTAAAATTAACAGATGAATTTGGGATGAAATGAGACCTAGTCAGAAACAAGCTGGCTTATATCTAGTAAAAGAAATTGAGAGACAGGAGAAGATTCTTGCATAAGAAAAGATAGGAAACAACTGCTGTGCTACAAGAGTAGATTGGACAGTAAAGCTGCATGAAATACAGTAATAAATAATTAGTGGGAACAGAGACACTAAGAAGACTGTTAAATATGGTCAATAGGAGGGAGGTTCTGAAAAATGTAACTGCTGTAACTGAAATGCATAGCTTTGAATCCATGGATAATACGGGGAATTAAGTATATATTCCATAATTCTGCATGAACTGCCATGTGAAAAACTAGCTTCCACTTTTCATAAATTGTCAAATCAGAAGTAATAATATCAGACTGGAATATAACAAATACCTGGAGACTACAGCAGATACAGATTTATTGGTCTGACCTCACTGGTATAAAGGCATTTGGGGGAAAGCAACTGAACATGACAATAATTAAAATGACAAAGTTAATGGAAGCTGAAATAAAATGCATTATACCTTATTGCAAAATAATTTTACCAGACTCATCTGCTATACTTCTTTGACAAGATAATTGATCAGTTTTAGACAGATAAGACAGTCTCTTTTCAGATGTGGATTAGTGTCTTTGATGTAGTGCCATATAAGAAGTTATTTGTAGACGTGGAAAAGCTGAAAATGCAGGTGCATAGGAATTTGTTAAATGAAAGTTCCCCTAGCAACATGAAAACAGAGAGTGCAAAACTAGTACTGGAAATCTTCAAGTCTTTGTCTTAGACTTATTATATATACTATTTTGAGACCAGTTAGACCCTAGAAAGTAAAAGTGTAATGATTAATACTGCTGATACAAAACTGGAGTGTATTGTCAATTTGGAATAAAAGAATTTTATTTGATAGCAGGATTAACTTTAAGATTACTGTTAAAAAGAAGAAAGAAAGTTATAAAATCCTAAGGAAACACTAAACGAGTGGAAAAATATGATTAAACTGGTTGATTTCATCCTGACTCTCATCTATTAAAGTGATGCAATTATAAAAAGAGATACTGTGATCACGGGATGAACCAAGAGAAAGTTATTTCTGCTGAAACAGGGAAATACTCATAATCTGTACCAGTCACAGACAGAATTTATTTTGCAAGATTATATGTGCTGTCATCTGACCCTTTCCAAGAAGGTAAACTGAAATTATTTTCAGTTTCAATCGTTGTTGTGTTTTTATTTGTTTTAAATCAAAAATATCTTTTGTAATGTGGAACCCAGGACTGGACACAGCACTCCAGCTGTGGTCTCACCAGTGCTGAGTAGAGGGGAAGGATCACCTCTTGATCTGCTGGCCATGTTTTGTCTAACACAGTCCAAGGTACCATTAGATTTTTTTTGCTGCAAGGGAACATTAATGCCTCTTGTTCAGCTTGGTGACCACCAAGACTCCCAGGTCCTTTCTTTCAAAGCTGCTTTCCAGCTTGGTAAATCCCAGCATATAGTGGTGCCTGAGGTTGTTCTTCCCCAGGTGCAGGACTTTGCAATTCCCCTTGTTGAACTGTGTGAGGTTACTGTAAGGCCATTTCTTCAGCCTTTTGAGGACCCCTGGATGACAGCAAGATCCTCTGCCATATCAGCCACACCTTTCAGTTTTGTGCCATCTGCAAAGTTGCTGAGGGCACACTCTGTCCAGTCATTAACGTTGAACAAGATAGGCACAGTATTGACCCCTGGGGTATATTGCTAGTTACTGGCCCCTAACTAAACTTTGTACCACTGATCAACACCCTCCAAGCCCAGTCATTCACGCTGCTTTCAGTCCAACTCAGAGACTTCTCATTCAGCCCATACTTCATCAGCTTCTCTAGGAAGATTTCATGAAAACAGTCAAGTAGAAGTTTGCTGGCTGAGCTTGATTAAACAAGGTTATGATTTGGTACATGTACAGATTGTTGTGTGAATGAAAATCACTTACAAAATTTCCATTTCTCTCTGTCTGAAGTATGTCTTTTAATTGAATAATGTTTTTACAAGATTTCAGGTAGTTTGAATATTATCATACAAAACATGGATACATTTTCACTTGGGAACACACAGCACATGTTGAACCTTGCCTTAGTCACATAGATACAGTCGAGGAAGTGGGGAATTAATCCCCTAGGCATGTTAATGTGCTTTTTTGACAACTGTTATTAACTCTAACAAGGTATTTAAATTGCAGATATCCTGCTGACTGAATATTCATAGGTACTTGACAGCCAATCACCAGTGTCCCAGATGTTTTCCTGTTGCGAGTATATCAGGTGACTTAGCTTCAGGAGAGTTTATTCAGTCTTTAGTCTTCCCATCAGAGATATTTTAACTCTAACCTTTTGTTTTCATCATCCTAAATTCAGCATTTGCATTGGGGAAAAATATTATCACTAGTTATCTTTTTTTTATAGCTTGTGTTGAAAGCCTTTGGTCTCAGCATAGATCCCATTGGGACTCTGACAATAACATGCATTCACCATTTATACAGTATACATAAATACATATTCTTGTTTTCTTACTTATTACTTAGTTTGCAATCCACAAAAGATTTCCATTGGTTGAAAAGCTTATTAAAAGTTATTTAAAAATATACACTTGCAGCTACCTCTAGCTACCTAAGTGACTGTTCATGTCAAAGAGTCATAGTCTGTTGGTAGGCAATTATTATCCTTCACAAACCCAGTGTAGACACTTCCCCACTAGATAACATATCTATGTATTATTATTATTATTATTACTATTATAGTTTTTTTCCTTTTTTAGAGTATTTTCATCTAATTGGTTTGATACTGAAATCTGACCCCCACGTTTGTGGCTGCTTGAATTCTTCCTGAATCTCTTTGGTAACTGTTAACACACATACCATCTTTCTTTTTTTCAGGAGCAATTAATTTTAATAATAGCTGTGAAATAGTCTGTATTTGAATTTGTAGTTCAGAAAATCTAAAATTTAGACATTTTTTGAACATGTTGCTAAACAGTGGCCGATTCTTTCTCTTTGTTTTGTTCCTTTTGCCTTTGGAAGAGCCTGAGGGAGTCTCAGCTGGTTGTCTTTGTGTACTGCTACCTACTTAGTCTCTGATACTTTAAAAACATTCAAGTCTTGTGAATCTTGCTAGACAGGTATCTTGTTTTTTCTTCTCATAGGAATCGATCCTGCCAGGACTGTCCTAGGTCTCTTAGGTCACCCCTTTGAGGAACTATGAAGATAAATAAGGTAGAACAAATGCCTGGTAGTTACGTGTGTATTTGTGTCTATAATTAGAGAAGAGATAATGAGTTTGCAGCCTGAGATCTCCCTTGGTAATTTACTCATCCTAGGTGAAGAGAACAAGAGAGAATTGAGGAAGGCAAAAGAAATGGCTATGACTCTTTTGGGGCATCAGCAATCATTTACTGGTTATGTAGTGAGAGCTCTCCACTAAAGCACTGAAACTATAAACACGATGTGAAAGAAACACATAATCTTAATATTCACTCTGTTATTGTAATTATTTTAGTTAAGACCTGTACAGTGATAAATTTATATCTAGGTAATTATAATATAGACTTGGAAAGTGGAGAAATAAAAAACATAAAGGACTATCTGTTAGTGCAATGATATAATGGTGATGCAGAAGGAGAGCTTGATAGCTACTGACTTTATTTTTTTCTTAAAACAGAAATGTCCTTTTGTGATCTTTTTTGGCTTCTCCCCCTTTTTGAACCCTTAAAGAGAGGTCTCTTACTTGGCTAATATTCATCACTAATATTTATGGCATTTTTCTTGTGTCCTAACCATGGACTGACTTTTTAGTTAAAATTTCCTTTTGTCTTTTTTTTTTTATGTCTTGATATGGAAAATCAGAATGCAAAATATTAATTATTATTTATAAAATATTATTAATAGCTACAGTTATGTTTGTCATTGGCAGCAACTTTTTCCTTTTTTGTGTGTGTGTGTTTTGTTTGGTTGGTTTGTTGTTTTTGTTTTGTCTTGTTGTGGAAATACTATCAATTATTATTATACTATGCAAGCTATATGTCTACTGTGTCACAGATATTGCTCAAGTTAATTTAACCAATGATACTAAAACAATGAATGGTATAAACTCTACATCTTCCCTAACATTAATAAAAAAAAAAACCAAAAAAACAAACCCACTTATATTGTTTCTTTTACCTATCTTTTTCAAGAGAATAAAGAAGAGCTAGTGTGTTAATGTCACTTTAAATTCATTTTAGACATATCCAAAGCTAGGATCTCACACTGTCCTACAGGAGAGCTTAGGGATTAAGCGAAATTGTCTTGCAGCTCACTGTATAGAAAACCATCACATTATTCTTTAAATAAATTTCATATGCACAAAGTAGTTTGATAGAATTATCGATAAAAACAAATACATAGAATACAGGCATTGAATTGTCTTTCAAATTGTTACTTATGACAGAATGAACACTGAAAGATCATAGAATCAAATCCAAACCAAGTTAAAATCTGTCATGGTGAAGTTCATGATATTAGGCACTTGACATACAGAACAAACTCCTTGATTTCAAATGAGTGTAGTATATATATAAGGCTGAGCAGTACAGAGGTCACAAATTGTTGTATATAAACTGCTATAGCTGTTCATGTACTCAACTTCCTCTAAATAGAGTGAGACAGAATTTGTTGACAGTACTGTTTATTTGTTTTAATGACTAAGAAAAAATGGAATTCCAAAATCAAAAAATGAATGCTCATTAAGTTGTTCCGGGCAGTGTTAGTGATGTGATTAAGTGTAAAGTGTTCATTACATCATGTCAACAGTTCCTAGCTTTCTCTAAAATTAAAACAAGATAAATGAGTAAAGTTAGGCTTAAATGAAAGGTTGATATTTACTGACCCAAACCTTTCAGTCTTCTAGTCAGAGTATCCATTTGATTGCAGCCCAACTTTTCTTATCAGCCTCTTGAAATCCTATATTGGACATATTTTCATATTGGATCCCTAAAGTAACCTGGAAAGGTGATTCAGACATAAGTGGTTATATGAAAGAGGTGAATACTTTCACTACTTTTGTAGAGCAATTACTGCTGTACAGAGTTACCGGAAGTTCCCATTCCTATTTATATTTATCACTGAGCTGAGCTATAAAGAGATGAAATCCAGTTGCCAGAAACTTTGTTGAGCCAGCTGAACTCTAACATTCTTGTCACAAGTGACCCTGTAGCAAAATTGCTGACAAAACATATTTTATTGGTCTTCCAGTTTCTTAATTTGTAGGAGGAAGAAAATTGTTGAAACCAAACCATTACTAATGCAGCGTTGTTGACTAATCTATAAACACCATTATTTTTGCAGTACTACTATGAAAGGTATATTTGATTGTCATTTGAATAAATTGGTACTCTACTGAATGATAACCTTCTTAGGGAAAAGATGAGAAAAATTACTAGGCTATTTTGCCAGAGGACTAATATTGTTTATTTTCTTATGGAAATGATCAGCCTACAGAAACATCCCAAATCCACATTTTATACCTATAGCCTGCGAGGACATAGGAAAAGAAGGGGCATTAAAACATCACATCCCATTTTGGTACTTCAGGTAACCAACACAGAATTTTGCACTTTTTTTCTAGTTGGTTATGACTGTCCCTCTCTCGAACTTCAGAAGGCAGAGAGATCAAGAAAAGGCTTTTGTACAACAGTCACATTTTTCCTTTTCACTACCAGCCTGGACAAAACTTTTCTATCCTTCAGGCTGTTGCAAGTAACAATTAGTAACAATCAGCGTTGCTATTTCCCATTTCCTGTGTTTTAAGTACATCAAAGAGACCCGGTGGGTCAGGAACAGTATAGTTACGAACACTCCTTTTGCATTCATCATACAGAACTGACAAGTAGTACCATATGTGAAATAGGTCTATCAGTGGTCATTGTCTCCATATCCAAGGATCCCAGCACTTGGAAGAAGTCATCCCAATGGACCACAAAGCAGCTAGGGCTGACCTTGATGATTCAGTTGCTGAATGCTTGTACCTATTCTTTTCTGTTATACTCACAAACTGTAGAAGTAATGGGAAATGTTATAAGCCATACATTTTTGATCATGTCTATCATAAATAGTTAATATACTGACTAGAATTAATGACAGTGTAATATCACCGCATTACATATATAAATGTCAGTGCATGATATTTATGGTGTAGCTTCTGGTTTTTGTTTTGCTTTGTTTCTACTCCAGAATCAGCTAAATATGCTACCCTAAAAATAAACTTTCTATGAACATAAGAAGAAATTGTTATCATTGTGATGTAGTGATTCTGCAGATGCATCTTCAGGTTTGAAATAATCAGGTCAGGGTTAGAGAGTTCTTTAAACCAACAGAAAAATGCCTTCATCCTACTATAAAAGAGTTTTACATAACTAAAAATTAGGAGGAAAAAAAAGTGTGGCTTCAAAACTGGTGTGTCTATGAGGGCCTAATTAAAGTTGTTTGTGTGATCTTGTGTTTACATAGCTGTCTCTTAAAACTCTGGGTTATTTCCAAGTTTAACACAAATAGTCATTTTTCTGGTTTTATAAAGCATATGTTTATTTTAAAGTGCAATGTTTTTTTAAGTCCTTTTTTTTTTTTCTTCCTCAGTTTCTGTGTGAAAACTCTAGTATTTCCAAGTAAATTTTGTCTAGAGATACATGTTGCATAATTTCATATAAAATAATTTCCCAAATGCTAGCATACAACATTGTATTTATGTTGGGTTTGTGGTTCACTGTCCACATGTATCATCACAGAAAGCTTAAGTCTCTAAGAAATATCTTTGTTGCCTTCTAATGACCCACAGAGATACAGACTTTTCATAAACTCATTCTTGGTGTTTAATTGGTTGGCTTTGAGTCACCTCTTCTGACTAATCTGGTTTCTTGGTCAAAAGCTACAGATTATTTTTTTAAATAAGTATAGCAACTACTAATTCAGATGGTAATTGGGCAGTCTGAAAGAACACAATTTCTATCTATAAACATAATTTACAAGAAGACAATTGCTGTCCACTTTATAATCTTACAAAACTGTCTTACAAATGTTAGCTTTCAATGTTCCTTCTCTCTTGAGCAAAAAAAAAAAAGTTTATTTAATGAAAATTTGTACTCATAAAACATGATACGGCAGGAATACAATGTCTGTTTTCTGTCTTATAATGACCCAGAAGCATATTTATTTAATATACTATAGCTATGCTGTACCATTATTTCAAGACTGCATGATGTTTGACTGCTTTGCAAAAACAACCACTGACCTGTAAAGGTCAAGCTGTGTTTATATATTTGAATAAGCCAAGTAATTTGTGCTGCTGCAATAAATAACAAACAAGTGTGAAATGTAATTTTGTTTGTTATTTATTTTTTAAACAGTATATACACCTTTTTTTTTTTTTTTTCCATGTTGGTCATTCGCTTGTATTGGCAAATACCATACACATTACATATTTTGCTTGTTAGCTGGAGTACCAGGCTACCATGTGAAATACTTAGGAAACAGTTCAGTCAGATGACCAGCTATAGAAAGAATTCCTGCCTTTGGGAATCCTAAGTCAGACTTACATATAGTTTTTCTACACTCACTTTTTTGCTGTCCTTAGCTAAAGTTTAAAACAAAATGACCCCCATGAGTTCTGTCTTAAAAAATGTTTTTAAAATCAGTGATTAATCATTTACATTATCCCTAAAGGCACAGTACTTCACAATCCACTTATTGCAAACCTCCTCGGTCAGTATTTAACATATAATCAAATAATTTTCTGTAGTATAAAGATTTCCAACATTGTAAACTACTGATCAAGATCTGCTAAGAAGTAAATGTTTTGGGGTTTAGTCTAGTTATTTCTATTATCTGCTTAATTTTCATTCTAACATACTATTCAAACTTCTACTTTTTCAATCTTTACAGTTTGGGTAACTGGAATTCTCCAAACCTTGAGAAGAAAGTTAGCTTTAAGTTTGCCTTTCATGTATTTCACAGATCTGCTGTTTATCTAAATTGTCTGGAGTCTCTCCACAGCTTACAGAAATCACTGGGGTAATGATGATTAATCCTCAGTTACTGATAAGCAGAAGGAACACTAGGGAACAAGATGGCAAGTTTATTTAAAACAGGATATAAAAATATCTATTCTTGGCTTTCTTTTGAGTAAATGTCTATGCTATCTCTTTAATTAGGTACATCATCGCCTTTTTTGCAAGTTTGCCTAGAAGTTGGTTATGTGTTCCTCTCTGAAGGAGAAACTCTCTACTTAGAAGATTTCCTTAGTAAGTACACGAGATTATTTCAGTACTAATACTCAATTCTTGAATCACACACATTCCCAGACTAAAAGTAATATGTCTTCAACAGCTGTTTGCAACCTTTTTCCCAAAGCTCTAGTTGATACAGTTCTCAAATGGTGAAGATGGTAAGGCTTGCCTGTGATGAAAATTGCCTCAAATATAAAAGTGTTAGAGGTGAGGAGACAAATGGTAACTGTCAGATGTATTTTGAGAACACTGCATAGTACCCTGTCTTATATGCACGCATAAAGAGAAGAAATTTTGTTTAAAATCTGTTTCCTGTTACTGCTTTCAATCAAATACTGAAAAAAAAAAAAATTAAATAGTATTCCCTAACCCAGTATTTTCATACTAAATATTAATGAGAAAGTAACATCTGATATCAGTGGGAGAAATAACAAGAAAACTGTATAAGATATGCATCTTGAAGTGATTTTGTCTGGTTTTTGGTTTGGTTTGGTTTGGTTGTTTGTTGGTTTGGGGTTTTGTTTGTTTGATTGTTTTTTGTTTGTTTGCTTGTTTTAAATTCTAGTAAAATAAGTAAAATCTTTCCTTGGAGACCATATGTTTTACTATGTAAGCTCCATATTGATTACCAGAGTATAAACTGATAAGGTGGATGACCAATGAAGATGTCTTTTTTGAGGAAACACCATAGCCTACAGTACGATCAGTCTATAAGTAATTGATGGATGGAGGGTTGATTTTTCATCCTACAAAAAGAATATATAAAAATAAAATTGCTAATGAAGTAAATGTGAAAGCATTGAAAAATGTATGTTTTAACATATATTTGAAGTGATAGGTGGGATCAAATAATACATGAAGAGGCTCCCCATCACTGTCTGACCTAATTCTCCCTATTATTATTATGGAGTTAAAAATGGATTAAGTAAAGGATAAAAGAAAATATTCTTGCTCCTAGAAACCTTGGAGGTAGTACATTTTAAATGAGGTAAAATCACTTTGAAAGTCTTGAAAACTCTCTTTTTTTTCTCCTGTCTTTTTTCAAGGACTGTTAGAAAGCAACATTTTTCAGTCGTATGGAGGGTGTATAGAAGTCTCCTTCTAGGGAACTAAGAGTTATAAAGCAGAATGGAGGTGGTTAGCCTATATCTAGACCTTTTCAGTCCACAATTTCAAGGCCTATGCCATTGACTGATCTATAATCAACATGAGAGGGAAACTAAGATACTCTGTTTATTCTCAGGGAACCATTGCTGAAGTTACTGCTGATTACACAGAATCACAGAATGGTAGGGGTTGGAAGGGACATCTAAAGATCTCGTCCAACCTCCCTGACAGAGCAGGATCATCTAGAGTAGATCACACAGGAACAAGTCCAGGTGGCTTTTGAAAGTCTCCAGAGGCAGAGCAGATTCATGCTGTGGCATGGATTTTTTCCTGGTGAAAATTGGAGCCAACAGAGAATCAGGCTTTTCTGCACACATACCTATCCTTTTCTCTCATTAAATGAAAAAGGAAAGCATTCCAAGAGTTAACATTTTTTTGGAAAACAAGAACTGTGTTTAATTTAGGGCTCTGTTCAACAGAAAATGTGTCTCAGTTGTCAGTCCTTGAAATGTCCTACTACATATGGCAACAAAGTTCTTGCCTACATCTGGGGAATTTCTATCCTTTCCGTTTCCCACTGCTTTTCTTTAAAATAATTGTTCCCTTTGGGAGCGAGGCTGTTGAACCTGCTCTGTTTGGGTTGCAGTAACTTTATGGCCTATACGTTTTGCTGCATAGCTGTAGAAAGGACAGATGTAGATATAACAATGCAGAGAAATTGAGAACTGTAGGGGAAGGGATAAGATGAGTATATTTTCTTCAACCATTTAGGCACATCCAAGAGAGTACTGATCTTACTAGGCTTTTGTGTTATACCTTTGTTACAAAAAGGACAAACCTATGGCAGAGTATTACATCATGAACTATTATAACTTTGATTAGTAATTGCATAGTTGCTTTCTACTAAGTGTTGCATTCTCTGGGCTGTTTAATTTACAAATATTAACTCAGCTGAGTGTCCCTCTCAGAGAGTAATTTATAATAAGAATTTCATTATGACATCGCAAAACCACATGGCGGCCAATGTCAGATTTTATGTCACTCAAAATGATAATTTTAAGTTGAACTGCTGTACCTCTTCAGTTTCTCATTCAACTGTTTAAACTAGCTCTGCTAGTGAAAAGATTCTTAAGTCTGTGCTGCAATAGATTGCTTTGTGAGATCAGTTATATGAGCACATTAAACCCATTCAATGTGATATTCTTAGCATTCACATTAAAGAAATTATAATCACCTTAAACTGGCAATAATGAATGCTTTAGTTGCAGAAAACTATCAAACAGCTATATTCTACATAGCAATGCTAAAATTTGTGTTTTGTTATCATCCTCATATTCTGATGATGTGATATCATTAACACATGCACTAGCAGATTTATCTGTGCTTTACAGATATATTAAATATAGTCTCTCTCTCTTCTGTTAGCCCAACAAATGAAAAAGTGGTATGTGTTTAATATGAGGCACCATATTAAGCATGAGTGTTGCCAGCTTGGAATGTGATTTCTCTTAATCTCCAGGTGTGTGAGTATATATTTGCACTCTTTTCTATCAGCATCTACCAAAGATTCAGAGAACAACTCATGAGTATTCTTCCCTCACTGGTTTTATTTGTACTAATTATAATGTTAAAAAGTGATATGGACTTAGAGTTAATGAATCCATGTGCTCAGTTCTTCACCTCACAAACATTATTAATTGTTGCCATAAGCATTCATAAAAATTCATTTAACACACATTGACTTCGTCAAGATACAGCAAGGGCTTTGTGAAGCACTGCAGAGATAGGAGCTGATTAATTTCTCATGGAAATAACTTGAAATAGAAAAAGAAAGAAGAATCAGGCATGTTCCTATCAAACCTCACTCTTACTTGACACTTGTTTAAATGCATGATATCTTTTCTTCCATGCTTAAAGACCTTCGGAAGAGGACTTGCTCTAATTGTCTTTTTGCTGATCTAAAATTGATGCATGCCTTATCTTTATATATGGAAAAACACATTGAGGGAATAAAGGAGGGGAGCAGAAAAGCTGGAAACCTGAAGAACAGCAGTGGGTTGTTTTGTTACAGGCTGAGCTTGTACAAAGCACAGATGAGCAGAAAGCGGGAGCCCATAGAGTCTTGACAAGAATTTAAAGAGGGGCAGGCTGAGAGGGAAAGGTCATTGGAAGAGAAAGCAGAGACAGTATTTTATCAGCTGATTTAAGATCTAATCCTTTCTCCCATACCAAGGCTAAATAAATGTTTCTGCTACCTCTGTTTAGGAGTGACTGCTTCCTCTGTGCTTGTTACTTCTCCATACTCTGGCCTTGTACTTTAAGTTAACCTTTCTTCTTAACTGCTCCTATAATAAGCTGTAAAACTTTCTGAGCCTTTTATTGTCCAAGTGGAAAGAAAACATATTTTCTATTAATTTACAATGAAATTCTGCTTTTTCACAATTGGGGTTGTTGAAAAGATGACATTGGTAACTTCTGAAAATGATTAAGGATATTCTGTATACTAGAAATATACCTTCCTTGGAACATATAAAGCACAAAGACACACATTAAGCCCAGGAACTGAGGAACTATGACAAATTAGTGAAACTCCTTCAGTAATTTAGTTTGAAATGTTTCTACTGGAGTCCTCAGAAAGTCAAGAAGGCATACAGGGATTACTATTATAATAAACCCCATTCCTTAAACAATTAACAGTTGAATAGATTAAAATAAATATATATATCTTATGCCTTAGTACTAAAAATGTATTTTATAATTTGATTAAAAATAACAAAAAAAAAAAAAAAACAAACTTGAATTCAGTTATCCTTGTGTAGATTTTTGATTTACTACTTTGTGTTAAAACCCTGCAAAGTTTGGTTAGTGGGATGGTGTAAAGTGGAACTTCACAGCTGCTATGATGTTTATCAGCTATAGCTTAGTTTGTGCAAGCCTTGAATTCAAAGTACCCGTAAAAGTAACTCATCACTGATCAGAGCTAGAGGTGCTTTACCATTCTTTAGAGGTCAGGGTCAGTCTTAGGATTAAAAAAAAAAAAAAAAGGTAGCTCAGTTTGGGTATGACAGAAACACAGCTGGTAATGAATCCATTTATATTTTCATACTTCTTTCTTAAAAATTTGTTTCTAGGACCATTTTACTGTTGGGACTAGTAGTAAAATGAAAGTTAGATTATAAAATTTGGTAGTAGGTATATGTTGAATGTACTTGTAATGCAAAAAGATCTTGATAAAATTTCTTTAAGAAGGCTGATAGAGAAATAACTCAGTTTAATTCAGATGTGCTATATGTTGTATGTATATATATACGTTGAAGAAATATTTATTTTTTCTGATTTTCCCTTTGTAAAGAACATGTGGGAAGTTTTAAAACAAGCTGAGTCATAATGAAGCTGTTCCCAAATTGGATGAGTTTCCATATAATTTCTGTAATGTAAGGAATGTTCTTCCTTCACTGCAGTCTTTTTTCTGTTTATTTTGACTTTATTAGGTTTTGTTTACAATTGCTATGTTAGAATCATCTGAATTTATAAAATGTAATTTATTGAAATGAAATGTATCTTTCTTTTAATTTTCCCTTGATATTAATTAATTTTTATCAACTATAGTTAGGTAGTATAGTTAGTTGCTTCATTCTATGGATTTGGGGTAATAATTTAGGAAATACACTATTAGAATAAATAGGTCTCCATTTAAAGATAGAACTTGCCAGCTTTGTTTTCATATTTGTTGTCAAAATGAAGCACTTCATGGTAGATTTTATCTTTATATGTAAATTTAATCCATAAACTTGTATTACTTGTACTGTGTAACAGAAAAAATACTGAAGTCTACTACAGTTGAAAACTATAGAAATTTGCTCTTTCAGTCTTGAAAGATAAGAGCTACAAAAGGTGAAAGCTATTAGAACGTTTTCTTTATTCTCCTACTGTCATCTTGATGAAATTGACAACTTAAGACAAAATTCTCTTAATATTAGTAAGCACTGAACTACAGATTACCTTTAGTTTGTAGCAGCATTGATGTGCACTGGCTCTGAGCATCTGACATTATAACTGCAATCTTCAGTAAGGTTGAACAGAGAGGAAAAAGATGGATTTATCTGTGCTTTTTTCTCCCTGAGCCCTTACAAATACACTTCCATCATTAGCATAAAAATAGTTCTGAGACACTAAGACTATCTTATTATGATATGTTTGTCTGCAAGCTATAGATTTTTAAACAATTATGTATTTAGCACTGTAGTACTTGGAACAGTTAATTTTCACTAATCTTTAGAGCAAACTAGAATTTTTCTTTAGTATATCAGAATATATCAGAGTACCTGCAGAATTATGTGAAAGAAATTGTGAGACAGCCTTTCAGATAATGACTTAACTTCATGTGAGAAGGCCAGGAAAGAAGGAGGCAGAAGAGGTGCTCCCAGCACCACAGCAGCGATTCCCCTGCAGTCCATGGCGAAGACCATAGTGATGAAAGTTGTCCCCATGCAGCCTATGGAAGACCCCACACTGGATCAGGCTCCTGGCAGGAACTCTGACCTGTGGATAGGAGCCCATGTAGAAGGAGGTTTTCTGGCAGGAGCTGTAACCCCCATGTGGGACCCACATCTCTCTCCTGTGGGAGGGACCTCACACTGGAGCAGGGGAAGAATATGAGAATGAAGGAGTAGTATGGACAAAGTGTTACATACTGACAACAACCCCCATCCCCATCATCCTGCTCCACTTGGGGCAGGGGGGAGGCATGGGGCAAGAAGGTAGAAGAATTAGGAGGGAAGTTGACCCTAAGAGGAAGGGAGGGATGGGAGAAGGTATTTTTAGTTTTGTTCTTATTTCTCACTATCCTACTCTGTTACAAGTAATTGGCAATAAATTGAATTGATCTTCCCCAAATCAAGTCTGTTGTGCTCATGGTGGTGATTGGTAACTGATATACCTTACATTGACCCATGAGCTTTTCATGTATTTTTTCCCCCTGTCCTGTCGATCAAGGGAGTGATGGAGCAACTTGGTAGGGACCTGACAGCCAGCCAGCCCTAGACTACACATTAAAATAATTTCTGTATTTTTACTGACAAAATATTTCCATCTTTGGTGAGATGTTGAAAACTTGAAATATTCTATAAAGAATCTAGGATTTAAAAAAATAAAAATTATAACGTTCAGCTGAAAAATATACTAGATGTGCATTCAGATGTGTTGACTAGATCGATGTGTACACAGCATTCTTTCTGTTCTTGTCAAACAGATTGCAAAGGCAAAGAAGTTAATGGGAAAACAGTAGTCAATATTTAATGCTACTTAGTCCTAGGACCATAGTATAGTAAATAGGTGACTTTAAATTGTAAGGATCATGTTCATTGATTACCACATTGATTAGCTGGATTTAAAAACAAACCAAACCAAACCAAGAACAAATTATATGAAGCCTAAATATAAAATGGAAGATTAAAAATGCTGAAGTTTACAGTTACATTTGATAGAATGGTTTGTCACAAGACAATCCACATAATCAGATTAACTACAGAATTTTGAAAATCCTGCATTTGAGTGAGTACCAGAACTAATATTATTAACATCAAGAAACTGATGACAGATAAGCAGTTACTCTATGTAGCAAGTAGGGAAAAGCATATATTGATTCTGCTAAATATTCTGTTCATATATATTTGCCTTAGGAGCAGGAGTGCTTAGGAAATTCATATTCTCCTATGCCCATTGGTTTCTTTCCATTTGCCCCCCACCCCACTACTGTGAAGCTCTGAGTGTGGAGGAGTGTTATATCACCATTGAATAAATCAAATCTAATACAATTCTCAAAAAATAAAAATTGTAAGAGGAAGGTGAAGGGAGCTAGAAACAAGAAAGGCAAGGCTTCTCTAACAAGCTTTACTTTGGGATCAGTACACAAGTCTATATGCTAAAAGTCATTTCCTAGAAGGCACATTTTCCACAGGTAAAGCATTGTAGTAATTTGAATGCCAATTAAAAATCATTCTGAAGGGATATTCAATTTGATGAAAAAGAAACAGATCTTGGTAGTAATTTCTTACAGTGATAGTATCTCAGAGATTGCTATTTACTATACCAAGGGTGTTCTGTCTCTCTTAACTACTGAAATTCATCTTCTGACAACTAGATGTTATGACAGTTTACACATCTTCTAATAAAAAGCACAGGAAATGCAAGCTGGAACTAACTTATAGCAGAATGAAAAATTGTAAGTAGTTGCTTGTCTTCTTTAATACCTCTCTTGTGAAACAAGATTTAGACTTTCTATACTCTATGCTTAGTCTATATGTGTGCCCTAATTTGCTGCTTATTTGCTTAGTCTCCAACCTATTCTATGTTGCCCTATGATTTTTTACTTCAGACACATCATATTATTGGAAAAAAATCAGGGATGGAGGATGTAGGAGAGAGTAAGAAGATTTCAGCCTTCCTTTAGCTTCCAAATTCCATTTTGTCATAATGATGTAGGAAGCTCATGTATGTTCCCAGAATATTTCCACACGTCCTCTTTGAGTCTCTAGTCATGCATATATGCACTCTGAAAGAGCTTACAGCCTCATCAGTACTATGAAGTTGATTTTTAACTGCAGAGTTTGTATTCATGTGTGTTTCTGCTACACCTGTCCTCTGGTATCTTAAATATTGGGGGACCGTTTATGAAAAGTGGTACAATAAATCACTGAGATTAGTTCAGTGAAAGTTTCTCTTCCTTATGGAAATTAAGTAAAGATAGTTAAGTCAGACCACAGATGCAGTGTCTCTCCTCTTTCACTTCAAACCTTATGCTGCAGATGTTGGCTTCTGATGTGAGCCAGCAACAGAGTGTCTCTGACCCATGTAAAAGCAGGGATTGTCTAAGTAGGCATATCTCCTCAACTCTATTGCTACACCCTGAACAAATAGCAGTTTCACTTAAGGGAATAGAGCCATGTTTACATGTTCATGTTTACACTGAAAACCTGGGTTTTATTTATTTACTGATCAATATGTACAGTGCCCCCAGGGATATGAGAAGATATAATCATTGTATTTCTATCTGTTTAGGAAGTTAATGTATGGATTTGTTACATTGGTGGTTCAGTAGTTTGGACTCTTCTAAAACAGCTGTTAAACTAGTTTGAGTTTAAAAAGGAGAAGAATGGAGTTTAAAACTTTTAGTCTATTTAGAATTATACATCTTAAAGGCAGTATCAGTGCTCTTACAGATGCAATTATCTCAGCAATCTCATCCTTTCTACCCCTCATCAAAGAACAGAAAAATTTGAATTGCCAGTTCTCATACAGGCATATACCAGGATAAAACTGAAGTCCTCTGGCAATTATATAGGTGGAACTGAACATCTGTATATCAGAATGATCCATGCTACAATAAAGAATGGAAAGGTGCAGTTAATGCTAGAATATTTTTGACAAATTACTTTTCCATCCCTAACCACTTAGGCCTGAGAGAACTACAAAGCACTTCAAAAGACCTGAGAAAATCCATACATGTCATGGCTTCAAGCAGAGATACCAGCTTTATGTTTTTCCCTACCCACACCTAACAGCTTAATATTCCAGAAGAGATAATTATCTGCCTGTCTCTGTCCTGTGAGAGTTAACAATGTTATCACCTCTCTCTCTGCTTCCACATCACCCTCCCCAACCTCTGCTCCATAGGTAACAGCCATCTCATCTTTCAAATTAGTCTAATTTGCCTAATCATCTAATTCACTTAAATATAGAGTCATTGTTCTCAACAGCAATGGTGTGTTTTTGTTTGAGACCTGGATGCACATCTATTTAACTCAAAATATTTCATTTTGACTAGTAAATGTTATGAGTATCCTTTTTACTTTTGTACTATTTTTAAAGATGTATTTTCAGAAACGTTTAATGCCTGCTTTATTTCAGTTTCTTAATCTGCATTTCCTTTACTGTACGAGGTGTTACAAGAAAAATCAATGTGAGGCAAAGGTAGGTTATTTTCACTGTTACTTCTTCCTCTACCATAATATAATTTTGCCATAATATAATTTAGTTTGTGTTCATTCTTTTCTCTGCCATAAAAAATTGAAACATCAAATCAACAGCTTTTGTCACTGTCAGTGAGATTGATATTATCAAGTCTGCTGATTAGATAAAAACCCAAATATAAAATAAATGACCAATTAAGACTTGAAAAACTGTTTACATAGGAAGAAAAATGAAGCAGCTATAGGTCGGGATGAAGTACATGGGAGAAAAATGCAGCTTTTCTCAGAGTTTAACTAGTTATGGTAACTCTAGAAATAAATAAAAAGACTAAAGAGTTTTATTAACTGACCAAATGAATACATTGTTTCAATATCTTTCTTGCTTGGATGTGTTATGAGTAATCTCCTTAAGGGTATGATACATTAAGCAGTGGATGGACATTTGAGTTCCACAGTGAATTAATGAAAGAAAAGCTTCAATAAATCTATCTATAATTATTTGCCATAATTTATTTTTAAACTAAATAAATAAATAAATTCCCCAGAACCAGTCACTATGCATATTTTTTAAGTGAATGGTTTTTTAGAGTTGTCAAAGACAAGGTCAGGGGGAAATTTACTTTATAAAGCAACTCATTATACAATATGAGAGCTTTTTCATAGCAAATATTAGAGATAAGAGGTGCCACAATATATGTGAGCTTTATGGGTTACAGTTTTATATTTAATATGGGCAGTTTTGTGAATTTTTGGTAAAATTATGAGGGTATGGAAGAAAAAGAAAGAAAAAATGGGTTTAGTTCTATTGAATAGCTATAGTTATTTAAAGATGTCATATGTACATTGTTCATCAATGTACTGGGTCTCACTGTGATTAATTTAGTTTATCCCAGAGCAGCCCTCCCAGTGCTGTGCTTGCATTGGGAACTAGAAAGGTGTTGGTAACATCCCTGTGTTGTGGCTACTGCTGGGAAGGGCTCACCCAGCACCAAGGCTGGTTTTATGACATTCCCCCCACAGTGGGATAGAGTGGGCAAGACCCTGGGAGCGGACACAGCTGGGACAGCTGACCCAAACTGACCAAATGCATATTTCATACCATATGATGTTGACTGGCTCAGTAAAAGCTAGGAAGGGGGGGGGGGGAAGGTATCCACTTGTCCCCCAGAGCAATTTCTACTCATTTGGAGCCCC
>JANIJG010008642.1:52662-65057 GCA_024611175.1 Megaceryle torquata
GGCAACCTGTTCCAGTGTCTCACCACCCTCATGCTGAAGAAATTCTTCCCAATGTCTGAAATAATAGGTAAAATAATAATAATATATATAGTATTAATATGAATAATATATGAATAATATGTAAATATATGAATAATAAGTAAAATTTTCCAGGTTTCTCATGGGTTCAGTACAGGACCACCACCTCACTTCAAAAATGTCAAAAAGCAAATAAAATGCTAACATACTGCCTTGAAGTGCAAGGATGATGTCAGAATAAATAAGGTGGAACAGATCCAATAGGAAAATATCCAACTGATTTTTTTATTTAGGAGAGTTTAATCAGAAAAACGCCTTTTTATTGAGCCTAAAATGTTTCCATTAAAACATTCCCGGTTTAAACTTTCCTTGTATACAGAAACAGATTTTATGTGTCTCTTCAAGTTGCTCAATACAGAGAAAGTCTGGATTTTCTGCCCTATGGCAGCTTATCCAGCAGCAATGTCCCCAAACTGCAAAAAAATGAATGCCTAATATTTCCTTTCTTGCCCATGAGGTAAAACAGCGGATCATGGCTCTGGAATGCTCTGTAGGTAAGTGGAGTCTTAGCAATTAGAGTTAGAACCTGGTGAATCACAAGCATTAATGTATCAATGTATAATTTCTCATTCGAGCAATTACAAATCAGGTATGCCAATGACAACTTCCTAGATATCCTTTGCCTGATATGAAGCCGCTAGCACGTTTTCCAATATGAAGCCAAGTATATTAAAAAAAAAATTATCTTGTAATAGCCTAAATGGGAATGTCCTGGTTTGAGATCTCAGAGAGTATCTATCTATGTGCTGTACTTAGAATTTATATTTTTCTAAAGATTTTGGAAATGTTTGTTTCATCTTAATTATAGTTTGCTGTGGTGCTTTAAATAGCAATAAGTATCTCCAAAGATACGACCTCATAGAAAACTGTCCTATGGAAATATATGTATGTGTATACTGATGGAAAAACTTTGGGTTATAACAAAGTCCTTCAAAAGAACTAGTAAACTTATGTAAATACTTGCTGTGAAAGTCAAAACTACAACAGCTCAAAGTTTTCCTAGAAGCCGTGGGGCATGGATCTAACTTTTTTAATATTTTAGGTGTTCATGGTCAATTTTAATGATAGAATCAGCTTTAGTGATTTGTAGACCTTCTCAGAGGATTACAGTTGCATCAGCTGGAGGTTGGGATATTGAATCCTAATATCTGTTCCACAATATTATTCAGTATGAATCACAAACAGCTTGAAAATTACTTGCAATATGTTTCAGAACAGAGTTACCCCAAACAAGGGGTCAAGGTTTAGGGTTAGGGTAGTCTGCAGATCACGGAAAAGTATAATTACTGAACAGAATTAGTTCTGTTCTAACTCAAACCAGGACACAAGTATTGAGAAATCAATAAAGAACAAAAAATTAAGTAGAAAAGGCTTGAATCCCTCCCTGGGGTTCACACATCACTCTCCTCTGCTGGCAGAACATCTTGTGTGTTATGTGCTATAGGAGTAATTCCTACATTTTAGACTAACTGTGATATGCTATTATCTTCAGTATTTACTAATTCCAAACCAAAAGTTATAGGGCAGAAAACAAACATTAAAAAAAAAATTAAAAAGATAAGCATCATACTTTACTTGGCATACATAATTCAGACCATATATTAAATTACTTCCAAAGAAAGAATGTTTTAAAAATAATTGGAGTTAATACCTCCAGATCTATTCATAATGTCAGTTCTCAGCTCTTGGAATCTTCCTTCAGTCAGTGAGGAGGTTTAATGAGCACTTTGGTCCATCATGGGTCTATGCTCTGCTCATGCTATATTCTGAATCTTTATATGATGTAAATAGGAAAAGCTAAAGTTGTTCTGGACTGACAATATTATTGATATATGTACTTAATATTACCTAAGAAAACAAAGTAAAAATAAGGCATTGAGAGATATGACTTTTGAAAGATTGATTTCTATGGATTCACTCACTTCTGGTGCATAAATGTATACATGTAAAATTATGACTGTGTATAGGTATGTAGAAATTGGCAATCTCCCCTCTCAAGTAACGATGCTACAACACCAAACAGGAATTTTATCATCAAAGGCCAAATTCTATGTTGTTATGAGCTGTTCTAACTCTCTTAGCAGACTTTCTACCGATGTTAGCCAGCACTTTGAATAGGACACTTTGACATTATATATGGAGGTTTTGCCTCTGTATTTTGTTTTATGAATTAAGATACTGTGACCTTTGTATGTTACGTTAGATAAACTTATAATTATTAACTTGTAATTGCAATAGATATTTGATTGACAGATAAAAGATACAACATATTTTTAAATAGTCTGACACAAATCTGTATATAGTTTTTTTAAAAAATAAAGAATTTATAGCCATATTAAATTTTTTCCCTTATATTAATGCATTAGAGTACACTAATTAGCTCAATTATTTAAGCTTTGCTTTGTTCTATTTGCATTCTGATATTAAGGTAATTAAAGATGACTAATTATGTTGGATGGGATGTTATACTTTGCATTAAGTGGAAACTCCACCAGTTGGAGAGGTTAAATTGGTTTAACTAATGCTTTTTGATGATTTAATTATTTTATGTTTTCAGACTGGATTCTGTCACAGTATTTAGACACTGCTCCAGTGTCATTAGCATGTGAATGTTCAAAGTTGCTGTGGACCAGTACTAACAGAGATGACTTTTGTCATATATTTAAAATCTGCTTAGCTTACTGAAAAAAAAAAGGACTTGTTTATGTAACACAGCTTACTAGCATATTGTAAAGAAATCTTTGGTTTTAAGAATATACTAGAGAAAACCTTAACAGCATCTTCCAAAACGGCACAAAGGAAGATCCAGGGAACTAGCAGTGATCTGATAAATCTCAGTCTCCAGGAACATAATGGAATAAAACCTCCTAAATGCTCTGTATAAGTACTTGGCTCCTGCACAGAGTACAGACACTGAAGTATTATTTTACAGAGCTGGACAAATGAAAGAACAAATGGACTGTAGCTGAATAAACAGCTCCTGCTAAAAATGTACCTGTATTATATGTTATCTATCAACTTTCTTGAGTTTTGGTGGGTTTTTTTAAAATGTTTACTTGAAAGTTAATAATCTGTGCAGTTTGGGGACATTGCTGCTGGATGAGCTGCCATAGGGCAGAAATTTCTGTCATTAGTTGGATATCATTTTCATGTTTGAAATAGTTGTTATTGAAACACAAAGCATAAAAAAGAGCATGTGACTACTCGCACAAACATTACTATAAATATCCCACTAGTTTGAGTGTAACTACAAATACAAATTCTTGAGTGATATTATTTACAAGAATCTGCATAGTATGATTTGCCAGCCATTGAGTTTTCTTTCACTTTTTCCTCTTTCCCCTTCCCCAGATATTTAGGGAACAGTGTTCAACATACACTCAGTGAGAGAAAGCCTTAAGTGCACTGAGGTTCAGCATCCACACAAATATATAAAGGGACTATAAGATATAATGTAAATTATTATATTCACCCTCCACCTATCTTCTAGAAATTATATTAACATGTTTTCATCCTCAGTGGTCATATGTTATAGAATCATAGAATCATTTAGGTTCAAAAAGACCTTTACTATCATTGAGTCTGTTAACCCAACACTGCCATGTCACCACTAAACCATATCTTCAAGCACCACACAGCTTTTAAATCCCTCCTTTTTAAAGTGCTGAGTACTGCCATACTAGCCCTGCTGGCCACACTATTTCTGATACAAGCCATGATGCTGTTGCACTTCTTGGCCACCTGGGCACACTGATGGCTCAGATTGAGCTGGTTGTCGACCAACACCTGCAGGTCCTTTTCCACTGGGCAGACTTCCAGCTTCCCCAAGCCTGTATCATTGCCTGGGGTTGTTGTGACTGAAGGGTAGAACCCAGCACTTGGCCTTGTTGAACCTTATACAACTGGCATCGGCCAATCAATCCAGCCCATACAGATCCCTCTGTAAAGCCTCCCTACCCTCAAGCAGATCATGACTCCTGACCAGCTTGGTGTTATCTGCAAACTTACTGAGGGTGCCCTCAATCCCCTTGTCCAAATAACTGATAAATATATTAAAGAGAAGAAGCCCCAGTATTGAACCCTGAGGAGCACCGCTCGTCACAAGCTATTGGCTGAATTTAACTCCATTCACCACTTTTTGGGCCCAGACATATTTTTGCCCAGTGAAGAGTATTTCCATCCAAACCATGAGTAGCCAGTTTCTCCAGGAGAATGTTGTGGGAAAGTATGTCAAAGGCTTTACTAAAGTCTATGCAGATAACATCCACAGCCCTTCCCTCATCCACTAAACGTAGCATTTGGATGTTGAAAAAAACATGTTTGTTTTCCTTTTCCACACCTTTTTGGTTAAACCCATACATGATCAATCCCTGCTTTCTTCCACCTTTTTTATTCCTATGGACCATTTATAAGAACCTAAAAAGTGTGGTTCAGTTTCTTCTTTCACCGAATAGTTCATCTGTGACCTACATCCATACTATGAAGAGGTCTCAGGGAGACTGCTTGCTAATGAATTTCATTTCCACCTTCCTCCTATTAAGTAGGATCCACTGGTGAATTCTCAGAGACCCTTAGGAGGTGATCACTTAATTTGGAATTGAGGAATTTACACTTATTCAATTTCCCATGCTGAATAACAATCCTCAATTTTCTTTTTTTTTTTAATCCATATTGCCCAATATTATTTAACCACATCCATTTTTTTTCCCTCCTGAGCATAGTTTTGTAATAAGACTGAAGTGTAATTATGGGGTCATCTCGATTATGAGAAAAATAACTTTCACGGTGAAATTATTTCACATTTAAAGTCCAACAATTTGGATTCTGTCCCAAACTGCTCAAGTCCTATTTCTTGTTTAAAACAGGCAACTGAACTGTAGAACTCTGGGTCCAGTTATTGATTTATGAGTGGCAATAGCAGAGCAAAGTATTGCTTTTCATTACACAAAATGCTTCCAAAGAAACAAATACAGTGGAAGTAATGAACATCACTTCAAAAGCTGGAGATTAAATTTTAGGTTAGACAATAATAAGCCAAACTGTATAACAGAAGGAGGATATGCATGGGCATTCTTCCCTTGCATAGCATTGGCTATTATGGGATGATGTGACAAGCTGAAAACTGGGGTTCCACCGCATGGTCAAATGTTGTCTTGCCTCAATTTTCTAAGAAATATTTATACTGAAACAGAGGTCAAAGCACCTATAGACTGTCTTGTATGCACCTGTTTGTTTAAAAGTTCTTACTGCAAATATGTCAGAAATATCCACATAACTCACATATTTACAGTGATCCAAACATGCATACATTCTTCAGTGACCACCCATGACTTGTACAGGCATCAATGTTATTTGTTAGATAGAGAAAACTAAACACTAGCTGGATGACTGGAGAAGAAAGTTACTGAAACATAAATAGAGGACTGGGGTTGCAAAGAAGGAAAAAGAGGCCCATGGGAAAAAGAACGTTATAGAATATGTGTGACTCTACTAAACAAATCCTAGTTGTCTTGAAGCAGTGAATTTCATCAACTTCTATTTTCTCCAAAACTAAAAAATAATATGAAACAAAACCTAATGCCTTTGAATGCATAGGTATATAGGTCTTAATTGGAGATGATGACAAAGAACCGGACATTGAGAAACTGAAGTGTAAGAGGCTTGTAACACTCCATCTGTTCTTGCTAATGAATTGCAAGTGTTCAGAGAACCATCTCATTAAAGAAAAATGCTTGAAGAATAGTCTGAAACTGGTGTTGAAATCAGGCTTAAGAAGATAATTTTCCTATTGAAAAATATCATTACTAATTTAGGGTTCTTCCTACTCACCTATATTTCTTTTTTGAAAACTACAAAAGGATAAAGGAAGAACAAGCATTAACTAATTTGTTGACATTTATTGTCAATTTGAGCAACTCATTTTAGATGGAAAAGAATAAAGCATAATTAAGGCATGAAGAACAGCTTAAAAAGGTGCTATTGTTTTCTCTTCTGGGCATTTATCCACTGTTATTACAGGCAATAATAAGTACTTTTGCATTAAAGCAGAAATTCTGCTTTTTCTCCACATAATAATAGTTGATTTCAGAACTGTGAACAGTCTTCAAATTGTATTTCCTCATTTTGCTAAATAGGAGCAGATCATGTACACCAGCCCTGAAAATAATAATAAAAATAATAAAAATAAAATAATAACCATGTCAACTAGAGTTGATGACACTGCTCTTGGCATGTCACATAGTTGTTTCATTAGGCTGAAAAGTAGGAGTTATGAAACAAATACTCATTTTAGGCATTTGAAACCAACAAATTTTGCATTATCTACCCCTTGAAAATTGTCACAATTGATGTAGCAGGATTCTCTCTACAAAGCTGTTTGTTTTGTTTATTAAGTCAAAAATCAATATTCTTCAATCAAATTATATAAATCTACTATAATAAGATGTTTTCTTATAAAATTTTTAATATATATGATATTGCTAGAATGTCTTCAATTCTAATGGACTAGTTATCTGGATATGGCTGTCTAATATTTATAAACTCCTAAACCACTAAACTTTATTTTGGTGTTTTAAAGTTATGTTTAACATTATGAAATATTTCTTCAAACATTATTGCTATGCTCAGTTAAATTTACTCTGACTACAGAAAATACATTGCTTTTAAGTCTTTGGGAAGATGAAAAGTAGTTTTAGTAATGTGAGAGGTTAAACAAATATAGGCTGTGGTGGACTAACCTTAGCTGGCTACTAGGTACCCAGAAAGTCGCTCTCTCACTCTGCTTCCTCAGAAGGAAAGGGAGAAAATAAGATAGAAAGCTTGTCAGTTGAGAGCAGGACAAGGTGACAGCTCACCACTTACTATCATAGTCAAAATAGACTTCACCTGGGGAAGATTAATTTAATTTATTGCCAATTAAAAATAGAGTAGGATAGTAAAAAACAAAACCAAAATCACTGTCACTCGACCCCCACTCTTTTTCTTCCCAGGTTCACTTCACTCCTTCATTCGCAACTGTTCTACCTCCTTCCCACCCTGGCCAAGTGACAGAGTGGGAGGAGGAATAAGGGTTGCAGTCAGTTCACAACACTTTGTTTCTGCTGCTCCTTTCTCCTCATGCTGCTCCCCTGCAGTGGAGCACTGCTCCAGCATTAAGTCCCTTCAAGGGGATACAGTCCTACATGAACTGATCCAGTATGTGTCCTCTCCGTGAGCTTCATTTCTTTGAAAAGTGCTCTAGCATGGTCCTTTCCATAGTCTGTCAGGAATGGACTGGTCCAGTGTGAGTCCCTTTGAGGCCCCAGATCCTGCCAGAAGCCTGGTTTTCTGTGGACTCACCACGGGCTGCAGCTTTCTTCAGGGATTGCCCACTTGCTCCACTGTGGTCCTCCATATGCTGAAGGGGGACATCCTGCATGACCATGATCCAAATCATGGGCTGCAGCAGAATCTCTGCTCTGCCACCTGGAGCACCTCCTCCTTTACCTTCTTCTCTGGCCTTGGTGTCTGCAGAATAGTTTCTCTCACATTTTTTTCTTACTCCTCTCTTTCAAAACTGCTCTCACCCTCACCATGAAAAAGTTTCTCCTTATTTTTACATGGAACCTTCTATGTACCAACTTGCACCTGTTGTCTCTTGTCCTATCATTGGATGTAACTGAGAAGAGCCTGGCTCCATCCCCCTGGCACTCATCTTTTACATATTTATAAACTTTAATGAGGTCATCCCTCAGTCTCCTTTTCTCTAAGCTAGAGACACAGCTCCCTCAGCCTTTATTTACAAGGGAGATGTTCCACTCCCTTCACCATCTTTGTGGCTCTGTGCTGGGCTCTTTCAAGGAATTACCTGTCCTCCTTGAACTGAGGGGCCCAGAACTGGACACAATATTCCAGATGCAGCCTCACCAGGACAGAGTATAGTGGGAGGACAACCTCTCTCAACCTACTAACCACACCCCTTCTAAGTTATCATCAATGCACTGGAGGAACTTCCTGGACTGTGACTGGCTGGCTGAGGAGGTGTTCCAGCAAATATCTGGGTAGCTAAAATCCCCCATGAGAACCAGGGCCTGTAATTGTGAGGCTATCAGCTGCCTGTAGAAGGCCTCATCAGCTTCCTTGGCCTGATCAGGTGGCCTGTAATAGGCACTCACAACAGTATCACCCATGCCAGCCTGCCCCTTAATTTGTACCCACAAACTCTCAACTTGCTCATCCACCCCTGGACAGAGCTCAAGACATTCTAGTTGTTCTCTCACATAAAGAGCAACTCCAACATCTCACCTTGCTGGCCTGTCTTTCCTTAAAGGACACAGCTATCCATGACCACATTCCAGTCACGTGAGTTGTCCCACCATGTCTCTGTAATTGCGACCAGATCCTAACACCCTGACCGCACACAGATTTCGAACTCCTCTTGTTCATTCCCCATGTTGTGTGTGTTCGTGTGTAGGCATTTTAGGGAGCGAGCTGAGCCTTCTGATTTCACCCTAAGGGGGTGGGAGGTCTTCTGGTCTTCATGAATACTAGAACACTGCCCCACTGCTGCAACCCAAAGCCCTGCTTATAGCACCAGTCTCGGAGCCAGGCATTTATGGACTGGATCCTTCTATACCATCCCAAGTTATCACCCGCAACTGGAAGGAGGGAAGAGAAAATAACTTCCACCCCAGACTCTTTCACCAACCATCCCAAGGCTTTGAAGTCTCTCTTCATTCCCCCCAGACTAAGGGACGCAGCTTCCTCCCCACCTGTCTGGAAGAACAGTGGTGGGCAATAGTCTGACAACCACACCAGGTTGGGGAGTTTCCTAGTGATATACCTGATTCAGGCTCCAGGTAGACTACAGACTTCCCTGTGATGAGGGTCAGCTCTGAATACTGGACCCTCTGCTCTCTTTAGGAGTGAGTCTCCAACAACTAGAAGCTCTTTGCCAGCCCATTTTACCACAGTCCCCTTCCCAAGTGAGGACTTAGCTTCACTGGAGCTGGGCTCTTTGGCGAGGGAATATCTCTTCTCATTCACATTGGATGGAAGAAATAACATTTGCAAATTGTAACCAAAGAGATTAGATAGGAGGGGAAAAATATGCCTTTATAATGCACTATTCTTTCCATTTGAAATAGATGTTGGATAAGATGGGACATGACTGAAGTCTTCAAAAACACGTTGGGTGAATATACCAGGATCAATAACTATATAGCAGCTGTATGGCTGATAGGAAGAGGAACTGAATGGACAATGAGGATATATGAGTGAGTGTTTATAAAACCATTCCAGATCTATTTATCTGCAATTCTGGATGCTGTCTATGTACCTCTATATTTTGGGTTTTTTACAGCCACAGAAGCAAAGCCCGTATTTTATAGCATATATGTACATGGGGCATATACAATACATAAATTCAGTTGAAATACAGTCTAACAGTTCTATTCTCTGACTAAAATCATCTATGCTAAAGCATAACATTATCTCAAAATAAATCATCCTCTGAAAGTAATCAGTAATACATGAGCCACAAAAACACTCTCGCAGTGTTCTCAGACATTTTCTCAGACTATTGAAATATCAGCAAGTCCCCAGCTAATACGTATCACAATGAACTAAAAGCCATTAGGTTAAGTTAATCAAATTCTTGCTCTCAGTCATTCAGGGAAAATATACATTTGGCTTTTATGATTGCTCAAACACCAAAAAGCTACTCATGCCTTCCCGAGAATGGACGCAGTACCTTAATGAGCCTGTAGAGGGCTAACGCTGCAATAGAGGACAGACCCCTATTCACAATGAAAAATAATGGTGTAAAAAGCTGAGATACCCTTGACAGGCTAAGGAGCTGACAGAGAGACAGTGTTCATGACAGTGCTTTGCTTGTGATGAGGTAGTGAAATTTTTTTCTATCTCCCTCCAGCTATCCTGCTTATCCTAAACAGCTCTGTGCATTAACACAGACAAAATGCATAGTCCAGCAGCCTGAGTCTGAAGGACTTGCTCTTACTTTGTGAAAGAAAATGAAAGATACTTGTTCAACTTCAGCAAAGTCCAGATAAATTCTGATCATCCCAGTGATTTGTCTCTGCATAATTATTCTTCTTCTTAATAACCATCGTAGATTTCGAATTACCATTCGGGATTTTGAAGAACACAGATTCCAATCTCAGAAGTAAACCTCCTGGAGGGGTGGTGTTTCTCATCAGTGTTTGCTCTTTCACCACCTGTACTCAGAACCATTATTAGGAGAGAAAATATGGAAAGAGAGGTATATGGAATAGTGTCTGGAAAGATCCTTCAAATACAGTAATTTTTTCTGCAGTACAATAAAAATAGTTCAATTTCTTCCATCTTTTATTTTCTCTTTCCTTTTCTTTTTACAGGGCAGAAGAAGGAATTGTTTCTGAAATGCAGTATTGTATGCGATGTAGATTTTTTTACTCTCTTAAATCTGGTACAGACCCAGAGAAAGTTCTCTCATATTGTGAATTCCTATGGGCAAATTACAAGAGGGAAGCTTTCACAAAATCTCACCTAACAGTTTGTGACAGTCACATGACTGAATTTATTCAAGTTCAGATGGTGTTAATAAACCTTAATGGATATAATCTTCCCATTTTATGCACTGTTTGCTAATTATTTGTTTGATTCTCTCTCATAAACAGCTTTAAAATGAGAGTAAGAAAATTTTGCTCTGAGGCTTTTAAACCAATTCAAATCCTCAATCTCCCTCTTTCTTGGTAACTATTAGATTCTGTACCTAAGCTTGTCTTTCTGCTTCCTATTTATCCCCATAGACTCTAACAGCTAATTTTACCACTTAAGACATTTAAAATCTTATTTCTATCCTGAAGTGATTAAGAATACTACAATCACACCTAGCTGGATGATTGACTTAACTTGTGCTCTGTCCTCCATCACAGTTACGTGTTTTATCTAAATTATAGGTGTATTTTCTGGGGAAAAAAAAAAAAAAAAAAAGATCATAGTCACTTCTCAGACTTCTTCTTGTGACATTTATCTAAACTCTTAATATATATAACACCTACATAGGCATGTATTAGGCACAGAGAGATTCAAAGTCTAAATAGAAATATTACATACCCACAAAGAAGATAAAAATATTAATCTTAAAGCACTACTGTCATTATGTTACTGATCTTTTTTTATTTTTCCCGTTTGAGATTTCTTATTTGTTTATTAGATGGCCAAAGTATTTTACCTGTATTGATTGAATATATGACAATTTTTAGTATTTTCTCCTATTTTATTTACATACTTGCAATTATTGTTCATAAAATTTTCCTGATCTGTATCAGGAAAAAAAACCCCAGGAGTGTAGTTTTTTCTAACAGCTGGGGCACCCAGTTCCACCATAAGAGACACCAGAGACCCAGAATAAAATGTCTGGTATAAATCCGGCAGAACAATGGTTATACATGGAGATTTATGAGGGTATTGACATAATAGCCATATCCCTGAAGTGACATTCTTTTCTGACTCTTTGCCAAATCAGCTTTTTGGATTTCAAATCCCACTGTACTTCTTACAGTTAAAAAAACCCAATTGAACCTCTTTATTTGACGGGGTTCCCCTTCCCCAGGTCAGAGTCATTTCACAATACAAGCTCTGAGCCTGTGTGAACATGTTCAGACACCATGTCTCTCACTGACAGTTTGATTATTGACTTCCTCAATTCTTTAATGCAGAATAGGTCTGGGATACTACCAAGGTAATCTAGCAAGGTCCAAGACAAGGAGGGTACTGCTGAATTGAGTTATTTACTGCCCATCCAGGAAGGATTAAGATTTCAATATGAGGAACTAGGGAGAACAGCCTATGATACGCAAATACGACTGTGATATAAACAAGATGATCACCAAAGAATAGAGAGATCAGACTGAGAAACCAATAGAACTTTTTTTTTTTTAATTTGAATACCAGTGGTTGAAAGGTAGTAAAAGAACAGGCTAGTTAATAAAAGTGCATCAGAATCAGTGATATTTTCTTAGGCTGGATCTGTATCAAGATCTGCATAAAAGTAAAATTTTTCTTTTGGTTATGTCACACATATTAAAAAAAACAAAAGCAAAAACCAAAGAAGAGGAGAAAGAGTTGATCTTTTTAAGTTGTTAGAAAGAAAGAAAAGAACAATATTGACTTTCAGTTTTTCTTGAATTGAATATATTTGTGGCATCAGAATCTTTTGTTACTAATTAACTATAATAATGAAAATTCCAAATGGTTTTCTTTGCACAAGCTGATACATAGAAAATATTCTGCATAGCATCTGAGGTTATAATTACAAAGAGTAAAGTATTTAAAAA